>JAOWBN010238478.1:0-12196 GCA_028565015.1 Pinguicula moranensis
ATTATATCAAGATTGGTAAATTTTGTGTAAAAATCATGCATATAAGAAAGATAGGCTAGGAGTTTTGATCGATGGTTTCTCCTGTGTTATAAGATAAGTGAAATTAATGTGTTATAAGAAATCAATTGGAATCCCTTGTTGCTGAATTGCTTCAACGTGGAAGATAGGCTAGGATTTTTGATCGATGGAGCAATATTTAATTCAAATTTAGTCGGCCGGGTTGAAGTAGCTTACCCGAAAAGCATCAGATAAAGTTCAGCAACCCATAAATTAATGAATCACTTTGACTACCCTAGGTCCTAGGAAACTTCATAGATCTTATAATTTAATTGAAATAGGTTCAAAATTCAAACAATTAGTTAATCGGTAGTTAAAATAAGGGATAGATTAGAATTCGTTAGGTACCACTGCAAAATTAGTTTTTTATACTCTAATTTATAAGCTTTTCTAAGCAAACATTACCAATTGGTTGACCGAATATTCCATTCCCGGTGAACAAAGATGATGTATCACGATTGGAATGTAGAGCCCGATCTTCAATGATCCTCAAGCTCAAAGAATCCGTTGTATTTATAATTATATGCAAGGTATCATAACCGAAGATTTCTCTTCCTAATTACATGCCTAAGTTCATGGTAAGTTTGACTTAATTACATGGTAAGTTTGATTGTGTGGGGTCAATTATCCTAATCAAGATCTCTGGCATCTTCATCATTAACATCCCCTGCAAGCAAATGGGAGGAGAAACAACAAAGAGCTTGGACCGGAGAAACTGAAACCGTGCATTACCATGACCCTTGGTAAAGATATCAACAATCTGATCATGAGTACTTAAATGATTAATAGTGATATCCTTGTTTAGGACCTTCTCACAGATGAAATGGTAGTTAATCTCAATGAGCTTGGTGCAGGCATAGAATACATGATTAGCGGTAAGAGCAAGTGGCCCAATATTATCGCACCAGAGGACAGAGCATTCAATAAGAGGGATCTGGAAGTCACGGAACAAACTTTGAACCCAATATAACTCAGCAGTCGTCAAGGCCATGGATCGATATTCCGCCTCAGTGCTAGATCGAGAGACTATACTTTGTTTCTTGGCGGACCATAAGATAAGGCAGGATCCAAGGAAGATACTATATCCAATTGTGGAGCGACGATCAATAGGGTCTCCAGCACAATCTGAGTCACAAAAGGCCTAGAGCTGAAGAGACCCATGAGTGTACTAGAGACAGGTTAGGAGTACCCTTTAGGTATCGTAGCACACATTTTTAGCAGCGCCCCAGTGAGTCTGAGAGGGATTGTGCATATGCTGACATAACTGATTGACTAAAAATGCAATATCGGGGTGAGATAAACTGCAGTATTGCAGAGTTCCAACCATTTGGTAATACAAAGTAGCATTTGAGGGTCTGAGAGTAGTAGAAGAGTATGACCCGCACAGAGAAGGCAAGGGCTTGGCGCTAACCATTTTTGTTTTATCAAGAATGTCAGAAATATACTTAGACAGACAAAAATGTAAACCAGAGCTTCACGTACGACCTCAAGTCCAAAGAAATAGCCAAGGTCACCCATATCCCGAATATGAAAGGCAATCTTCAGATCATCAAGTAAACTAGACATCGCAGAGGGTGATGACCCACCCAGTGATAAGAATATCATCAACGTAGATCAGAATGAACATATGTACATCTCCAGAGTGAAGCGTAAATAATGAAGAGTCATTCACAGAGCAGACAAAGCCAAGATCGACCAGAGTGCTAGGCAATCGTACATACCAAGCTCGAGGCGTCTGTTTAAGGCCATAGAGAGCCTTCCATAATGAGCACACATACTGAGGAAACTGAGAGAAAACAAACCCAGGAGGCTACTCCATATAGACAACCTCTTCAAGATCACCATTAAGAAATGCATTAGATACATAAAGCTGTCGAATATTCCAATGAAGTGAACAACAAGAAGAAGAAATAGCCAAATTGTAGGCATTTTAACCACTGGGCTAGATGTCTTAGACTAGTCAAGGGCATATTCTTGCTCAAAGTCTCAAAATTGTTCAATTGATCCATTCGACTTCTGTTTGATCTTATATACCCACTTGCAGCGAATAACATGTTGCTCATGAGGGTGAGGACATAGCACCTATGTATTATTGTCAATCAAAGTATCAAACTCCTCTGGCATAGCAGAGATCTATTTTGGAGATGAAGCATCTTGTAAATAGGTAGCGGGCTCCCAAGGTACCTGAACACTGAGAAGCGCTTGAAATGGATGACGAGTAGCAGCAAAAAGGTAATAGTCAGGGAATTGCTTAGGTCATAGGAAACCTGTTCGAGAGCAAGTAACAATGGATGAATGTGTTGGTAGGCTAATCTGGGCCAGGGTCAGCGAGTAACGAGAGTTCAGGAAAAGGAACTGGATGAAGTTGAGGTCAATGCTCATGGTGATAGGATGGTCTATCATTAACCACCGAGTCAGGCAAAAAATATAGCATCGAACGAATCATTGAAACACAGTTGGTACTTACCAGATGTGATGGGGGACACGACGGCCAATGGTACTAAGGAAGGGGATTCAGTGATCGATGGTGAGACCAATGGATCCGTGGGAGGGGCAACCGGAGGTGCTTGAGAAGACCCTGAAGTGTTAGAATCACAGGTATATAAAGGTAGAAATGGACTAATGAAATTGGTGAGATTACCTGAGTCCATGGTAGTTGTTGAAGAGGTGCGAGTATGGAGCAAACTGTCCTTCCGAGCTGGAAACAGGGCCTCATAAAAAATAACATGGTGAGAGATATAAATTTTGCCAGAAAGGGGATCAAGACATTAATATCCAGTATGCTGAGAACTATAGCCTATGAAAATGCATTTTGAACTTTTGAAAATGAGTTTATGCGAGTTGTTTGGACGCATGAGAGAATAACAAGCACACCCAAATGACCTAAAGTGTGAATAATTAGGTTTTAGTTCATACAATTTTTCATATGGATTGATGTTTTGAAGAATTGGTGTAGGGACCCAATTTATGATAAATATGGTTGTAGAGCAGGCCTCAACCCATTATTTTGTGGGTAGATGAGATTGAACAATAAGAGTATGACTCATTTCAAAAATGTGACGATGTTTCCTTTCTGGTATCTCATTTCGCTGAGTTGTATGAGGACAAGTTAGTCTATGGAGAATACTCATCTTGTTTAAAAATGATTTAAACTGATTGGAACAAAATTCAACCCCCCTCATCGGATTGGAAAATCTTAATCTTAAGAGAGAATTGATTTTCAACCATTGCACGAGAAGTGACAAGTTTCAAACAAGTCAAATTTAGCCTTAAGTGGATATAGCATCGTAAATCGAGTAAAATCATAAATGAAAATCACATAGTAACGAAATCCATGCTGAAGACACTGAAGTACTAAACATCTGAATGAATAAGTTCAAAAGGCCTACTTGTAGTTCGACTAGATGACTCAAATGGCAATTGTTTACTCTTTCCAAGTTGACACAGTTCACATACCAGATCAAAAACAAGTTTATCGACAAAAGTTAAATCAGAGTGATGAATAACAAATTGAACAATATTAAGAGATGAATGTCCAAGACGTGAATGCCAAATAGAGAATGCGAATGTCTTACCAACTGTCCCGACTAGAGCACAATGATCTATGGACTAGATGAACTCAGCCAAATCGAATACATGTCACCATTACTTGCCCCTTTCAGTAGTGTTTGCCACGTCTTGTTGTCCTTCACAAAATAACCAAACTTAGTGAAAATAAAATAACACTTATTATCCACACAAAATTGATAAGTTGAGAGTAAAGTTGTAGAGACTTTTGGACAATGAAGAACACAAGATAAAGTAAGGGGACGTATAGGATTTTTAACAGTAAGGGAGCCAGTGTTCAGTATCGGCAAAACCTAAACCATTACCTACAGTGACCACGTCTGATCCATTATAAGGTTACTGCTGGGCTAGAGGAGCATAATTATTTGCAATGTGTTCATTTGCTCAACTATCAACAAACCAAATAGTGTCATCAATATCTAGGTTGACTTGGGCAGCCATAGCGGCAAGGAATGCAGGAGAATGTCGCCCTTGATAGGAATATTTCATCCGCTGATAACGGTCAACAACAATATGATTGTACCGATCGCATATTTGACATTTTATAGCCTCAGTTGGAGATCAATTAGAATGCCTTCCTGCTGACGGATTAAATATGGGCCTGCGATGAGCCTGTCCAGACCATAGATTCCGTGGCCCAACTGAATGACGGCTCCGTCCGCGACCATAGGAATTATTCGTCACAAAATTGAAATTAGACTACTGTCCAAAGTTGTTCTATCCAGACAGCCCACCAAAATTAATGTGTCCAGGCAGCCCATTATGTCTATGTAGCCCATAGATAAAATTGTTAGGCCCAAGTGACAGATTCTGCTGAGAATTCCCATAAGAGTTGTCATTGTGCTGAAAATTCCAATTTTCCCTCTGATTCATACATCCAGAGGCACCGAAGAATGTGGTAGGCTCAACAACACTAGGAGGCAGCTTCTGAGAATAAGATACAGGCGCAGTTTCAAACTTCTCCAACGCCATGGGATTATCTTCACAGAGCAAATTGATATTGGCTATGAATAGGTCAAATTGAGGATTGAGGATTGAGTCAGGCCGCAATATACGAGATGGAATCGTCCTTCAAAATTTTTGTGCCGCTCATCCACAGTTTAGCAACAATTTGCTTCGCTGTGTCGAGGTAGTCACTACACGATTGGGATCCCTGGGACAAGGTTTGAAGGCAGTGTCTCAGATTAAACATGTCTGTTTTATTTTTCCCAAAGTATTTGTTGGAAAGAAATTCCCAGACCACGACTGAAGTCTTTAAATGGAACACCAATTATAGGACATGGTCTATGAGTATTTAATTGATTCAACAGAAGCAGTATTGATCTTTCTTGAACCAAGATAGATATGCAGAAATTCCAATGGCTTTTTCTCAGTACCATCAATGATACCCATGAGGTTGTTGCTTCTGAGTTTTAGCATGATTGGTGATGCACACACAAGGTAATTGCCGCCATCACACTTTGTGATTACAATTGGCAGTAGATTTGGAGAATTGAATATTGAAGAAGAAGTAATAGCCATTGATAAATGTTGGTTTATACATGCATGTTCAGAAAAGAACAGTGGCACACAACGGTTGATTCAGGAATTCTAAATCTGGATTGAATAAGAACGTGAGCTAATGAAGCTCTGATATCATGAAACGATTGAGAGAAGATCATGATTCGAGTGTAGAGCCGAATCTTCAATGATCCTCAAGATGAAAGAATGTGTTGCATTTATAATTGTATACAAGGTATCATAACCGAAGATTTCTCTTCCTAATTACTCGCCGAAGTACATGGTAAGTTTGACTTAATTACATGGCAAGTTTGACTGTGTGGGATCTTTGACATCTTCATCATTGACACATAATTCTTCTTGTTATTCTATTGTGATAAAATATTAATTAAAATAAATGTGCTCGCTGTGCCCATTCAAAAATAGTAGATAAAAAGTAAATATTACCATGGTTAGAAATTTACGGGGGAAAAACTCTAGTAGAGGAAAGAGTTCAACAAAGACTATTCTTTCCTCAATTTTAGGAGAATGTTCCCCAAAATAGACTAGCCTAATTTGGCTAAAATTCCTGTAATTGGATGCTCAATTTAATCAAGCAAGATGTAGTTTTCTAATTTAAAATATTCTTTCGCTTACATTTCTTACTTTTTTAGTTCGTTTGGCAAAGAAAAATGGAATGGGAATCGAGTAAACAAAAAGGTGCAAATGGGTAAATGAAATCTGTTTCAACTACAAACGAATGACCGTAGTAAATAAATTTGATGGGTTAGTATTTATGAAGATTAATTGAGTTGGTGGAGTACACTCATTAATAACGGAGAGGTATTAGGTTCGATATCATGACAAGGCGAACCTATATAGAAATGTAAAAAGAGTTTGCGGTGTGTTTACCTATAAAAAAAATATATTTTTAATGATTAAGCAAAATAGTAGTAGAGTTTCTAAAATAAAGCGCAACTCAAAATGAAGTACTTTATAATCGGTAAATATTAATATTTATTTGATGTAATAAATACGCACCACAAAATCACTCAAAAATCATGAACTGAAAAATGGGTTAAATTGTTGAGTTTTTTGTGTGTAAACATTTTTTAAAAAAATTATAGTGTAAACTCTACCCTTTCACTCATCAATTTTAGAGAATTATCTTTTTTTCATTGACATTATGCTTGTGAATATTATACATGAAACTTATGCTGGGAGTGAAGTTTTCATTTTGCTATTAAAACTGTGAAACTACATTGTTGCCCTTATAAGAATTATGTCTGCTTGCATGGCTTGATCTGGATCTAGTTAATGGCTGCTTAAAACCCCGTTATGATATTAGCCATACACGTACATCTGATCCTATGAACATCATGAGAAGTCTCTTTGACTTCTAGTGCCTGCATCTCGACTATTGGATCTATCTTCATACAATGGGTATTATTGAAAGATTCTCGAGGAAGCTAAGTGATTTAACTGTTGGATAAATCTCAACCGTTTATGATATATGATGGCTAAAAAATGCTGCACTAAGAATGAATATGAAGCGTTCGATCTACCACTTTTGATGTGCAAGATTAAAATTTTACCCGTAATATATAAGGCAGAAAAAAGCCAACCCAATTAACTCATTTCTTCTGAATTTGGTCTCCATCTCGAGACATTTTCTCTCTTCCAATCTTCGGCGACTGTCCAACTACTCTCTAACTCTCTTATCTGAGTTTTTTTCTCTTGGAAACCATCTTGTTTCTGTGATATCTATTTTACTTCAGGCTTCTCTTGGAAACAAACATCTTCGGTGGCCCATTTGCTTGTATTACGAGAGTTTGTTCTCGGATTTGACAGAATTGTATTGTATTCGTGGAGTTTGGGTTGATAAAGGCAATAAAACAAAGTGAGTATCCGATTTATCAGAGCTCAACGTGGATTACCTTAAATCTAAGGATCCGGAAAAACACAGGACTTGCATCGAGTTTGTATCTCTTTTACATCCTTTTTTTTACAAGATTCTGTTGAAATTTACTAATAAATTTGTTAAGCGCAAGCAGATGTGACTTCTAAATCCTAACAGTGGTGCGGTGAGAGTGGGGCGTGTAAATCTGGTCAGATCTAGAATCTTTGCACTCGAAGATCTAAGAAGATCTAAGTGAGAAGTAAATCTCACAAAAAGAACCCTAGCGAAGTTAGGGTTGGGTATATTCATAACTTCTACTTTTAAATTTTTAGTCGATAAATCTGTTAGAACTGTTAGTTGGTATTGCTGAACGATTTATGCTTTTTGAACATACACAGCTTGCCACTACAATATGAACTTTGAGATTTGTGCATATAGTCTATTTTATGTGTTTACAAGTTTTACGAGGCCTGTAGTGTTTTCCGTGGTTAAATAGGATAAAACCTTGAAGATTTTGGCTGATCTTTTGTGTTCATGGAAAGTGATATGTTGAAAATTAGTCATATATACTTTGTTATGATTTTTTGTATTTTAAAGAAGTAAAACTTGTCTATTAGAATTGAAGTTTCTATCTTCGATGGTAAAGAGGATTTTAATACCTGGTCTAGAAGAATGAAAGTTGTTTTATCTCATAACAAAATGCATTATGCTCTTTGCGAAGACATTAAGACTTGGCCTGAAGATGTTAGAAAAAACGCGGATGAAATTAAAGAAGATACCTACAATTTGATTATCTTGAACTTGTTTGACTCCGTGCTTAGGAAAATTGATGTAAAATAGGATTCAATAGCTCTTTGGAACAAGTTGAATTCACTATATGCTTCTAAATCTGCTACCAATTTGATTAAAGTAAAAGGGTCACTATTTGCCTTTAAAATGGACTCTGCAAAGTCCATAGATGAAAACCTAGACATGACCTTGATGATGAAAGTATATGATTCTTTTAAATTTTGTGACTGATGATTTTATTGTATTGAAAAATACTTTGCAGTATTATGAAGTTGTTCCTAAACTTGATACTATCATGACTGGTTTGAAATCTAGAGAGTTAGAGCTTAAGAATAGTAGGAAAACTTCAAATGCTTTGTAAGTAAATGTGAAAACTGATTCTGGAAAAGTTAAGAGCAATGATAAGAATAAAAGGGGCAGAAATGAAAATGGTAACAATAAAGATAATCTAACCAAGAATGATGTTGCACCTTGGCATGTAAATGAAAAAGGAGAAATCTACTGCAGATATTTTAAGGAACTTGAACATATCATCTCAAACCGTTACAAGTTAAAACAAAAGGAAAAATGTTTGTCTGAGTCTAATATTGCTACTTCAACTAATAAATATGATGATGATGCTAGTGCAGTACTTTATGCGTCCCGTTATTTGTCTTAAGCCCAAACTATTAGTGAGAGTCCTATGTTTTATGAATGGGTGCTTGATTTTAGCTGTACATTTCACATGTGCCTCCATAGAAATTGGTTTGAAAACTTGGATGAGTCTAAAAAGTGTGTAGTTTATATGAAAAATCACAATGTATGCTTTGTAGAGGAACCGAGACTATGAATCTTCATGTTAGTGGTGAAAAACATGTTTGTATGTCCAATGTGAGGTATGTACTTGATTTAAAATGAAATTTAGTTTCCTTAGGAGCCTTAAAAAGTGCTTGAAATTGTGTGTTAATTGTCTTCAGATTTGAAAAACCCGTTCTGACTACTACTATTAAGAATAGACTTTATTTTTTAAAAGGTAGCTATATTGAGCATGTTGAGGATTGTGCAGTGGCTTCCTCTGCCTTTGAAAATTCAAAATTGTGGCACCTTAGATTAGGACACATGAGAATGAAAGGTTTAAAAGTATTGCATTCAATAGGTTCCTTAGGCAAGGATGCAATTGTTGAGCTTGAATTTTGTGAAGCATGTATAATTGGTAAACAACATAGATTTATGTTTTCAAAAGGCATGCACTTTTCTAAATCTATACTTGAATACAGAACCTATTCTTACTTATGGGGGTGCAAAATATTTTTTCGGTTGATGATTTTAGTAGAAAGGTTTGGGTGTTTCTTTTACATACTAAAGATGAATTTTTTGTGAGATTCAAATAATGGGAAATTTTGATTGAAAATCAAATTGATAAGAAGATTAATTTTTTGAGAACTGATAATGGGTTGGAATTTTGCAATTCTGCTTTTGATGCTTTGTGTTTTGAAAGTGGAATAACTAGACATAGAACTATAGGGTATACCCCTCGGAAGAATGGGGTAGCTGAATGCATGAATAGAACTTTGTTTGATAAAGTGAGATGCTTGTTTATTACTCATGGATTGAAAAACCTTTTCGGGGAGAAACACTGAGTACGACTGTCTATCTAATCAATAAAAGCCCCTCAGCTAACTTAAAGTGCCCTGAGTTTGTTTGGTCCGACAGAGACAAGAATCTGGCTAATTTAGGGTATTTGGATGTACAGCATATGCACATACAAAGTCCGCTATATTGGAACCCCGTTGAGTTAAAAGTGTCTTTCTTGGATATCAAGAAGGCACTAAAGGCTATAGATTATGGGATAGACTGTGCTTGTGTGAAAAGTTTATTAGTAGGGACGTCATTTTTAATGAATCTGATTTCCTCTGCTTGCTTGTTATTTTTGCATCAACTGGGGTGGAGTTAGGGGAAGCTCCTATTCAGGTGTCGCTGGATAGAAAAATTCTTTTACAGGAACTTGTCCAACCTGAGGATCTAAAGAAAGCTAGAGGCACTAAGGATCCGATCAGCTTCCATCTAATCAATCCCTACCATCCACCTAACACAGCATTGTCCTTAATAAAGGCTTTAGGAATAAGAAAATGCCTACTAGATATGTGAACTTTGCTGAACTTATTGATTATACTTTCTTTCTTGGTGATAATTTGACTATTTTTTAACCTGAAACATATAATTGTGCAATTACTTGTGAAAATTTAGAGAAATGAAAATTTGCTATGTAGAAAAGATGAACTCTCTTAAGAAAACCCATACTTCCCAAGTAGCCCCTAAACGAAAAAACCATTGATTGTAAATGGGTTTTTAAAGTAAAAAAAAGGAGCTTTGCCTTTTGATATAAAATTGTTTAAAACTAAACTTTGTAGCCATATGCTCTTCTCAAAAAGAAGGGATTTAGTACACAGAAATTTTTTCCCTTGTTATGAAATATAAGACTATTAGGATTATGCTTTCATAGTCTCCTGCCTTGACCTTGACCTTGACCTTGAACAGCTTAATGTGAAAACTACTTTTTTAAATGGTGAATTAAATGAAAAAATCTTTATGGAACAACCACCTGGTTTTGCTAATCCAACTCAACCTGAATTTGTCTGTCATTCAAAAAAATCCCTATATGGCTTAAAACAGGCCCCTAGGCAGTGTTATAAAAGGTTTGATTCCTTAATGCTGAACATAGATTTTAGTAAAAGCAGTTATGACCCCATATTGTATTTCACACATTCTGCGAATTTTCCATGTTCTTATTACTTTATGTGGATGATATTTTATTGATAAGTCAGTCTAAATCTGAGGTTGACAAATTAAAATGTGCTTTAAGTTTAGAGTTTGAAACGAAGGATTTGTGTGAAACTAAAAGAATACTATAATGGGAATAGTTAGGGATAGGAAATTAGGAACACCAAAGCTTCATTAATCCTCTTATACGCAAAAGTTGTTTAATAAGTTTCTGTTAAAACAAATGCAAATCTGTGATTTTACCCCTGGCTGTACACTTTAAATTATCCAAAGACTAGTGCCCTAATACTGCTTCAAAAAAAATTGAAAAGAAAAAATAATCCTTATGCCAACGTGCTTGGATCTCTATGGTGTGTACTAGGCCTTATATTTCATTTGTCATTTTATTACTTAGTAGATTTATGTCAAAACCTGCATTTGAACATTGGAATGCCTCGAAGAGTACTGTGAGATATTTGATTGACACATTTTATTTAGGGTTGTGCTTTTCAGAAGAAAAATTATGTGAAGAATATTAGTGGATATGTGGAAAGTGACTTTGCTGGAGATTTAAACTCCAAAATGTCAACTTCCAACCATTACTTTCTGTTTGGTGGGAATTGTGTGAGTTGAAGTCATAACTCCAACAAATAGTGGCTTTGTCTACTACTGAAGTTAAATACATTGCTCTGCCTAATGCTTTTAAAGAATCTCCATGGCTTCATGGTTTGATTACTGAAGCAGGATTATCTGATTTACCTGTTTCTGTGACGTGTGATAGTCAATCTGCAATTTACCTTAGAAAAAATCGTATGCTACATGAAAGGACTAAGCATATAGATGTGAAATGTCATTTTATTAGAGATGTTCTTTCTGGAGAGTTTAAACAACTAGTTTTAAACAACTTAGGGAGGCGTGGTGGTGGAGTGAGGAAGTGCAAACGAAAGTTAAAATCAAGAAAGATAGTTTTAAACAGCTATGGCTGCAAATGGGGAGGCAGAGAGGGAACAACTAAAGGAGGCTTACCGGCAGACAAAGTCAGAGTCAAAAAGAGCAGTATCAGAAGCTAAAAACAAGACCTACAAGAATATGTATAAGAGATTGAACACAAAGGAGGGTGCACAGGGTATGTATAAACTGGAAAAAGCCCAAGACCGCAGGAGTAAGGATATTGACACGGTCAGATATATAAAGGATGATGAAGGAAAAACTCTTCTGACCGACAGACAAATTAGAGACAGGTGGGTGGGATATTTCAACAAGTTGCTTAATGAGTCGCAAGAGTATGATAGCACATTAGGGGGAGAAGAGTTGGAGCGAAGGTTGGAAAATAGACTTTATGTTAGGCGGATAATGATAAGTGAGGTGTAGAAGGCTCTTAGCAAGATGGGAATGACGAAAACAGTAGGGACAAATCAGATATCAATTGAGGCGTAGAATTGTCTAGGGGAGGTAGGGGTGTAGTGGTTAACACATTTTTAACGCCATACTACAAAAGGGATAGATGCCTAACGAGTGGAGAAGTAGTGTAGTAGTGCCACTATACAAGAACAAAAGGGACGTGCAACAATGTAGTAACTACCGGGGCATTAAGCTCCTGAGCCATACGATGAAGTTGTGGGAGAGAGTTATTGAACGCAGGCTGCGGGAAGAGGTGAACGTGAA
>JAOWBN010238500.1:0-12194 GCA_028565015.1 Pinguicula moranensis
TATTAAGTGACGAAAGAATTATTACTAAATGGGATTTATAGGATCACGATGTATCTATATTAAATCGGATCATAATGCATTGCTAGATGCCGCTAATGATTGTACCGATTTAGATATGGATCCTATCCGGTCGCTCTATCTCGTGAACTGAAGAATTAAATAATTAATTATGTGAGACATAATTGGCGAATTTCACGGACGAAAATAATTGGGATTTGGTGGGACCACCCAATTTAATTACAATTTAATTTGCAATTGGGCCCGAATAATTATTTGAGCCCATATCATTTAAAAGCTCATTTGGGCTTGGAGCCTAAATGAGAAACATATGATATTTCTTGAATTGGGACTTTAGATTATAATCTCACTTAGTCGGTCGAATGGATTAGTCCATTGGACTTACGCGTCATCATCGGGAGAGAATAAGACTTCTCGATCGAATGAAACTCTTGACCGAGAGATTTTCAGAAAAAAAAAACAATGGGACTTATCGCCGTGACTTCCGTCTCTGTGATTGTCGCCGGAAAATGGTTTAGCAACCCCTTCACTAGCCAGGGAGTGCTCCAGGTAGCAAATTTCCTTTAGCAGAGATTTTCGTGATTATTCTTCGTCGATCGAATCTTACGGGTTCGTCGGATTTTTCCGTTTTTTCTAGCCAAACACCGTAAGTATGGCTAATCCTTACTCCTGAACATGAATTAAACGTTGTTTAAGCTCGATTTTACCTTGGTTCCGTATTTGAAAGTTTCCAAAATTTTTAGAAAGCGGGCAATTGATCATCTTCCTCGATGTTAGGCAGGGTTCACTGTATTTTTCATCTTTTATTTCTTTCTCTTTCTTTTCTATTTTCTTGTTTTGATCTTATACATATCTCTGTATTCTCCTTTTTTTGTATATAAAATTGGTTTATAAAAAAAAAAGTCTCAAGACTTATCATAAACTACTAACAACCCCTTCAAGATAGGCGAAAGATATCGACTAAGCCCATCTAGTGAAGGCCCTTAGTTTGGCCATCAACAACTTGTTTCTTGGTGTCTACGTGTCTCAATTTCAGCAGTCCAGTGTTTAACTTTTCCTCGATAAAGAATCTATAGATCTCCACTGGTTCTGTAATGTTGAACGTGGTTGAGACAATGCTGATTGTTGATTTGTCGTCACACTGTAGCTTCATATAGGTCTCCTAGTCCGTCGTGATCTCCATAAGTATATATCTCAACCATATCATCTATGCAATACTCAGGGTCATGACTATGTACTCTACTTCAACTGTAGAACTAGGCCACTATCAATTGTTTATTACTTTTCTAGGAGACTAAATTACCTCTAACAAACATGTATTATCCAGATGTAGACTTTCTGTCATCGGCATAACTAGCCCTGTCTAAATCACAATAGCCCTCGATATTCAGATGTATGTTCTTTCAAAAGATCAGTCCCTTCCCTTGTGCACTTTTCAGGTGCTTCAGTTTCTGGTACACTGCATCCAGGTGACTCTTCTTAGGATCATGCATGTACCTGCTCACCACACTTACAACAAAGGATATATCTGATCGGGTATGGTTAAGATACAACAATCAGCCCACAAATATCTGGTATCTCTTTCTGTCAACTGGCTCACTAGCCTCTACACCCAACTTTGACCATTGATCAATAGGTACACTAACAGGCTTCCACCCAGCATACCTGTCTCCTAGAGTAAGTCTAGAACATACATCATTTGGGACAAAAAATTCCCTATAGCTAACGAGGAACTTCAATTCCTAGGAAGTATTTCAATTGTCCCAAGTCTGTCACCTCAAATTCTTTGCCCAGTCTCATCTTCAACTTCGCGATCTTATCTTCATTATGATAAGTGATAATCATGTCATCTACATATACGATAAGCATCATGACATGACCTCCATCTCATTTGAAGAACATTGTATGGTCGGCATTGATGTACTGATATCCCATGCCAACCATAGTCATCCTAAACCTGTCAAACCAAGGTCGAAAAGATTGCTTCAAACCATACAATAACTTCTTGAGCCTGCAAACCTTACTAGTCGTTTGACTTGTGCCAAAGCCCAAGGGAATCTTCATGTACACTTCTTCTAATACGTCACCATGATGAAATGCATTCTTCATATCAAAATAGTGTAACTTCCACTCTTCATCTGCTGCTATAGAGACCAGTGTCCTAATTTTGTGCTCATTTTCACTACTGGTGTGAATGTCTCATCATAATTAATGCCATAGACCTGACTATATCCCTTCGCCACCAACAATGCCTTATAGCGTTCAACTCTGCCTTTTTTGTTTTGCTTCATAGTAAATACCAACTTGCATCTAACTGGCTTATTGTTAGGTGGTAGAGACATGAGCTGTCAGGTTTTGTTATTCGCAAGAGCCTCAAGCCTTCTACCATAACGGCTTTTCACCTCGAATCTCCTTTAGCAACCTACCAACACCTACGGATCGAGACAATGTCCAAAGATCCAATGAATGTTTCATGTTTGGAGGATATGTGTGAGTAAGAAATAGAATAAGCAATATCTTGGGAAAATCCATATCAATCAAGTGGGACCCACGTATTGCTGCATGTAGTTTGCCTAATCGACTAGAGGTCGGGAGGAATAATATCAGGGTAATGAATTATATTACTTGAAGAAACTGATGGGTCTATGGTAGGTGTTGCAGAAGATGAGGATACCTCTAGAGTCAAAAACAGGTCGGGATACTGGGCATAAGATAGGCACAAGCGACTCTACCAACTCTTTGGTCTCCTCTCTCCTCTGTGACTCAGATAACTCTTTGGTACCTTCTCTCTTTTGTGACTCAGGTAACTCTCTGGTCTCCTATATCCTTTTCCACTGAGCATGATGGTGATGCCACATGTGCAATAATTGTGGCTCTCCCTGAACCTTAACCTTCCTCTCACTAAATCCTCATCAATCCACACCTCCACCATCGGCTCCACAATCTGTGGCTCACTAAAAGGACAAAGACAAGAAATGACCCCAACTCTTATTATCTGTGGCTCACCACCATTACTACTTTTCTCTCCCTATCGTCATATACCTCTCGGATTTGACGAGTTATCAAAGGATGAAGATACTCCATGGGAGAAGTACAACTCATGCTCCCAGAATGTGACATTCATGCTCACAAATAATATTCTCTCAATTGGGATCTAAAAAACATATCCCTTATTAGTGGCGAAGTATCCAACAAAGACACTTAATAGCCCTCAGATCAAGTTTTCGTACCCAGGGTCCATTGTCCTATACCAAGCACACACAACCAAAGGTTCTCAAAAGAAAGAATGTCTCCCTTTGAACCTTTCCAAACCTGAAACAGGGACCTCCACTCCAGTATTCATGAGGGCATCCCGTTGATCAGGAAAGTGGCTATCAAAATTGTTTGTCCCTATAGGTACTTTGAGACATTCATTGCAGTCATCATACTTTGGGCAACCTCAAGAAGATGGTGATTCTTCTTTTTTGCTACCCCATTATACTCTGGTATGTATAGAAAAGGAATCTGATGCTGAATTCCTTGAAATGACAGATATTCTATAAATATTTTATTGGTATACTATGTCCCATTATAAGACCGTAAAGTCTTCATCACTGCTCCATACTAAGTTTGAATCCCTGTGAAAATCTTTAAAACATGCAAGCACATCACTCTTGTTTATTCATCAGATAGAGCCAGATAACCTGATTATGAAGGATACAAAATATCGAAAAACATTGAAAATTGTTTTGAGACAAGGGCCTCATACATCTGAATGCACTAACTCAAAGACACGAGCGATTATTACCAAAACTGATATATGAGCTATTGGTGTGCTTGTCTAACTCCCAAGCATTACAAAAAAGTTTGTCTTTATCAACCTTTGCAAACAGGTGGGGATATAATCGACTCAAAGTTGATAAGGAAGGGTGACCCAACTACCTATGATGAAGTAACACTAAGTTCTTCGCACTCATTTCATCTCCAGATTTCTCAACTAAGGATGAGAGAGTTGAGTCAATTTCCTTTCGATCCATGTACCACAAGCCGTTATGCCATATCTCAGTCTCAAGAATCATGCATATCCTCTTCTCTTTGGAGATTACCTTTGGAATATCAAACAAAATAGTGCAATTTAGCTGGTGGATAATGACACTTATAGACAAAAGGTTTATAGAAAAAAAAAGGAGCATGTAAAACTTTGAACAAAGTTAGTGTTGATACATCTCACTATACCCTTGGTGACCACAATTGATCTGTACCATCAGTTGTTTTAACATGTGATGGAGCTGCTAGGTGAGTGTAGGAGGAAACCTGCTTAGCATTACCCGTCACACGTGTAGATACCCTAGAGTCAATGATTCACTCTGGTGAACCAGCAGTGGAAAAAGAGGCAAGGGCCTGAGTCTCATCTCCCACCCCTATTGCCTTCAACTTCCTTTGGAGCACGTCGAAGAATGTTTGATCCTTCTCATCTACCATCAAGCCGGTGCGATAGCCTTCTCGTCCACCACCTCTTGTACCTCCACGACCATAGACCGTATCTCCAAACCATCGTCTTCCACCAAATTCCTCTCCCGGGATAACTCAGGGTAGGAGTGCATCAAGTGGGCTATCTCTCCACAATGGAAACATCTATGAGTCTTCCTTCATACACAATGGGGTTAGTGGTCTTAGTCGGGGCAGTCATTCCCTATATGAACCCGACTAAGACCTTCAGACCATCGGGATCAAGCTTACTCAAACACTCCAATCCTTTATCTACCACATTCTCATACTTTTTGGTCATATATCACACACAACAATCCTAGAATTCTTCAATCACCAACGTACAATCAACACATCCACAAACACAACACACAACCAACGGTCCACAATAATCAATAAACCACAATCTAACGTATCAACGCATAAACAACCAACAATCAACTTATAAACAACCAACAATCAACAATCTCCCAAACAACCTAGTCTAATTGGATTCTCCCAATTAAGGCTAACATCAATACTTCAATATACAACACAAACCAATCACCAATAACAGCACACAATTCATCACCTTGAGTCTTCAGATCGCATTGTTTTTTCCTCACTTTCATTTTTTCCCTTTTCCTATCTCTTTTTTTTCTCTCTCTCTCTTTTCCCTTTTTTTCCTTCCTTTCTCTCTCCTTCAGTCATGCGTCTTCACCAACTTCACGTCTTTTTCTTTTTTTCATTCTTCACATCTTTCATCTTTCACGTCTTCAATCTTCACACGTACTTTTTTTTCACGTCTTTTTTCCTTCAATCTTTTTTTGATCAGCGAATCTTTTCTTCCGCGACAAAATTCAGTCGACAATTTGAAGTATCAGGTCATGACTCGGCACAATCATGGGTTATGAGCAGGCTACAAATGGCGCAGGTGTCTCGGAAGGTGGCGTAGAGAAGTTCTCTGCGCAGGCAGTGGCACAGTAAGCCATGGGATTTGTTGGCAAGTTCGGTAATTTCCGGCAACTTCTGACCATTTTTGGTGATTTTGGCGGTGATGGAATGACATAGTGGGGGCGAACAACTAATATTAGGGTTTAGAAGAAATGGCTCTGATACCAACTTGCAAAACAACAAATGAAATCCTCTTTATTTCAAATGAGCCATCAGATTTATATAGGTTACACTTATTATGAAATATCACATAAGTCCCTGTACTTATCATAAACTACCAACATATTTCATGTATCACTTCTCCTCGGACCATTATGATTGTCATATTCTAAACTTTCCAATTTGACATGTGCTCAGTGACGTAGAAAACTTGTTTTCTAACAAGAAGTTTTGTTGAGGATGAAATCAAACAAGCAGTGTGGTCGTGTGCCTCAAATAAAAGTTTAGGCCTTGACGAGATTAATTTGTATTTTATCAAAAACATTGGGAAATGCTTAAAGGGACATTCATTGATTTCATCCAACAGTCTAATGGATAGAAATAATTAACCAAAGGACTGAACTTAACGCATATTATTCTTATGCCAAAGTTGTCCAATCCAGAGAAGAAAGAGCACTTCCAGCCAATCTCTTTAGTGGGAAGCGCGCACAAAGTACTTTAAATAATTCTTGTCTGACGGATGAGTAAGGTTATTGATTCTCTCATATCCTCTACGCAAATGGAATTCCTCAAATCAAGACAAATAATGGATAAAGTCGTATTTCTAATGAGGTGATCAATGATTTAAAAAGAAATCAGAGGAAAGGTTTGATGTTCAAGTAGATTTCAAAAAGGTGTTCAATTCAATTGGTTGGGGATTTCTGCTCTTTATGATGGAGAAGTTTGGGTTTTGTGAAAACTGGAGAAGTTGGATCACAGGATGTGTGACAATCGCATCGTACACAATACTTGTAAACAAAAGTAAGTCAGAAGAATTTCAGTTTGCGAGGAGGTTACGCCAAGGCGACCCCCTCTCCCATTTTCTTATAGCCATTGAAAGGGTGCATATTCTAATGGAGCATGCAGTGGAGCTACAAAAATTTGGGAGAAATGCAGTACACATATCACACCTCCAATATACTGACGACACACTCCAATTAGGAGAGGCAACTATGACAAATGTTCTGACTTTGAAAGGGGTGTTAAGGTTATTCAAGTTAGCATCATGAATGAAAGTAAACTTCTATAAAAGCAACTCATTGGCATCAATGTACCATTCCACTATTCTAGGAAGTTATGCAGATATTCTGAATTTTTGTACATCTACACTTTGAGTGACTTGTTTGGAACTTCCAAAAGGTGCAAATCCCGAACAACTTTGCACGTGGTAGCCTGTGCTTAAATTTTTTGAAAAGAAGCTCGAATGTGTAAAAATATATACTTGGGATTTGGGGGCACATTACATTGCTAAAGTCAACGTTAACATGAACACTCACTTATTTTCTTTAAGCTTATAAAGCACAAAGCAGATTATCCAGAAGCTAAGAAGAATGCAAATAAAAATCTTGTGGAAGCAAAGCCTGTACACTAGATCGCATGGGAAAAAAAATTTGCCTTCTCATAAATAGGAGAGGCCTTAGAATAAAAGATATTGAGCTCTACAATCTGCCATTACTTGAAAAATGGGCATGGGGGATGAAGGAGGACATGACAACTCTGCCTAATTTAATTCTGATATCAAATTATCTCCATTTTAAAGAAGGAATAAATGGAGATGGGCCCCACTTGAATCAAAACCGAGTGACTTACGTTGGTGAAAAGATTTGTGCAGAACTATTTTTTCTCCTATTGATTTAATTCACATCTTTGCAGGTTAATTGGAGATGGTTGGGACACCAAGTTTAGTATGGGTGCTTGGATGGATTTTGGTTGTTTGGTGGATGTCTTCTATCGCCTATTCAATGAGAAAGTGACAAAGATACAACAATTGCCAAAAAAAAAATTAGACCCAATAGATGAACAACACACTTGAATGTTTGTTGGCACTCGAGCTGTTTGATTATGAAATAGAGTCATTGAATGTATTGAGGGTTTCAATTCCACAAATAACAATTCAGCTAGATAAAGTGGACTGTTGAAGATGGGAAATAGACAACGATACATGTAAATATTATGCACAATCCGCTTATAAGATACTACTGAATTTTATGGGAATGATGGATGGAGGGGGCCTTGAGTTAACAACCGTCTGGAATAACCACCCATCGCTTCAGATACCAACCTTCATATGGAGATTGTTACGAGGCAAAATCCCAACAGTTGACAACCTACAAAAATATGGAATACATTCGGCAGAACCCCCAAACATAGGGTGTGTTTTCTGTCAAAGACATGAAGAAACTCTCCGCCATATATTTTTTTGAATGTGACAAGGTTTACAACATGTGGTCAAAATTATACTCATGGTTGGAATACAACTACGTTGGATCTAATTCGTCGAAAGCTCACTTCATCCAGCACATTGGACTACTATTGAATCGAAGGTGGGCTAATTTTTGTTTGTGGCAAGCGTTGGTGTTGTGGATATGGAGAATGAGGAACTAATGACTCTTCAATGGAGAAGTTCCAAATCTGGCATGGCGACTCGAAGACACAAAGAAAGTACTCTAGATATGGACAAGCACCAACATTAAGGTGGAAGTGGGTTTGTTGATCGAGGATTGGATGCACAATCCACAACTTTGCAATTCGTATGAATAAAACTATGAGTTTGTAATTGGGTACTAAACATTTTTTTATGGCCATGGAGCCTTAATAAAAACTATTCAATTTTGCGGAGCCAAAAAAATGATAGAGATGATGATTATGGCTACACATTTTTCTCAAAGGTGAATTGTTATTTTAGAAAAATCGAGTTTAAAATTACATGTTCTGCCTTATTTGACTTTTCATTTGGGAAAATGCATAATACCACCCAGTTGTTCAAACATTTCTCTTATTTTGCATTGGAAAAAAAATTGCCCTCACCTACATTAATCATGGGAGATGCATATGCACTGCATAATTATCGGCACCTAGATGTGCTTTCTGCCAAAAGAGGCAAGAAACTCTCCGACACATATTTCTCCAGTGTCCTCGCATATACAAACTATGGCAGGACTTGTACAGCTGGCTCAAATATCATTATGTTGGGAGTAATAACTCACTACAACATTACATTTTGCACTATGGGATGTTGAAGTCAAAGAAGTGGTGCAAAACATGAAAATCTCTTTGTCATAGTCTGGGGGTATTGAAAGCACGGAATGACTTTGTATTTAGTGGTATCTCATCGAACATCGAGTTTATTATGGAGAAAATGAAGTTGTCCACATGGATTTGGGCAACCACATACAACTCTCTAAAACCAGACTTACTGTTATGGCATTGGCTTCATAATCCTAAGTTGTGTATCAGGTTTAGATAGTTGCTATGTTGCAGAAATCAACTCTTTTATTTTATTTTTTCTTCTTTCTTAAATGTTTGGCGAAAGCCTTATTGTCAATAAAACAAGTAAATTTTCAGATAAAAAAATTAATCATGGGAGATTTTTCTTGAGCAACAAAGAAATGACGAGAAGCTTGATTTGAATGGTTGTCTACTATGAGAAGTTATCATAATTTTGTAACAATCATAGAACCAATTCAATAGTGCAGAAATGAAAGAAATATTGAAATACTCTTAGGGCATATTTTGTACTCATGCTTTTTTTTTTTTCTCATTTTGCTTCTCCTTTCAATTTTGTAATTTTTGATTGTTTGGGAAAACTATGAAAAAATAGAAAAAGTTTATAGAAATAATGTTTGCAATCAAATTTTTAAAATTACTAAATAGTTTTTGCAGTTAAATTTTTTTAGATAACTTTCATTTATTTACAAAATTGCCATTAAAAATAGAAGTAGAAAAAAACTAGTCTCTTGCCTACTTCTAAAAAAATGAGTTTTGACTGAAAAAAGAAAAAGAAAAAAGAGAAGTAAAAATAAAATTTTTAAAATACTGTTCTTGAAATAATTTTAAACAAAGAATAAAAAATAATTTAATTTTTAAGAAGTACATAATAAATCATTAATATAAACAACAAAAAGATGTAGAATCCTTGATAATGTATGTTGTTTGAATAGTAAAAAAATGGATGTAATAAATAAAAAATAATTTTTTCCAGTAAAAGTCAAATACTTAATAAAATAATAACAATTTTCAGATAAAAAAAATAGCAAAGGGTTGGTTGAAAGATTTTCTCTTCTGACATTAATGTATATCAACAATATATATATATATATATATATCAAGGTATTTGATCGATTTCTATTAAAAATTAAAAACTTAATATGCTTTTAGAAGAGACGTGTCACGTGTAAGCTATTCCGAAGAAATATGCATAACTTTTAGTTACTTTCTGCAGACATAATTGTTCCTATTATACATCAATTATCTCTTTGTTAAAGGGCAATGCTGAATTATGTTAATTTGTTATGGTACTTTTTTGGACTGCATTAAGCTATGAGTTGAGTTACCATGATTACAATTTTGAATGGATTTTGTTTTAACATAAGCACCAAGTTCATTAATTTTCACATAATCACGATTTTTTTTTTTTTTTTTTATAAAATTACATAAATCGTAACTCATTTTGCAGGGTTTCTGGATTTATTAATAAAAAAAATTACAAAAAATCAATTTCATACCAAAAACAGAGACATGCATTCTCAGGGCCTGTTTTGTACCACTTATTTTTTAGATTAATTTTTTTATTCTTCTTTTTTTCTAAATTATTTCAAAATTAGTGTTTTAAAACTTCACTTTTCCTTCTATTTCTTCTTTTTTCAGTCAGATTCTTTTTTTCAGAAGTAGGTAGGAGGTTACTTTTTTTTTACACTTCTAATTTAATGGCAATTTTGTAAATAAATCAAAGTTATCATAACAAATTTATCTACAAATACTTTTTTTCAGAATTAGGTAGGAAGTTACTTTTTTTTTACACTTCTATTTTAATGGCAATTTTATAAATAAATCAAAGTTATCATAACAAATTTATCTACAAATACTATTTAATCTTCTTAAAAAATTTAATTGCAAATAATTTTTAGCTTTTTTAATTTTTTCATAATTTTATCAAATATTAAAAAATTACTAAGTGAAAGAAGAATGAAAAAAAAAAAGGGAAATGAGAAATAAAATATGATCTCACTCAGTCCCATTCCACTAAAAGAAAATCCCATCAATCTCGCCCCTGAAACCCTAGGCGCCTTGAACTTCAAAATCCTGCACTTTACATCTCACTCCAAGAGCCAACTGTTGTTGGTCCAGTTTGTTGATTATGGACTTGGATATGGAGGCTTCACCCAGCTATTTCAGCCTTGATGATCTCAGCAGCAGAGAGCGCTTTCGCCGTTTCCGGTATATTATTTTATGCTGCAAAAATCTTCCATTCCGGCTGAAACTTACCGATTCATCAATTGTGGGCTTTAGATTTTCTACTTATGCTTGGGGCCCTAAAGTTATGGGCTTAGTTTGTTCCAATGAGGGAAAGGTGTTGGAAGTAGAAGGAGGGAAGCGAAAGTTAACGTGATTATAGGGATTTTTCCGAGATTACTGTGTCTGAACCAAGTTATATGTGCAGTAAAATGCAGTCAAACTCGAGCACTGGTCGGCACCATGACAGTTCATCACCAAGATTTAGTAATGCTGCACTGTTTCTTGAAAACGTGAAACAAGAGATCGAGCAGCTTGACATGGATTTTGGGATGACACCCATTGAGCCGGCATATAAGATGAGAGGATCACTTGATAGACAGGAGGTATCCGGTGTTGATATTGATGTGGATACTATGTATTGGAGGGGAAGTGAATCCTTAAAGATCTGCAAGCAGGAACAACAAGATCAAACCGAAAATGCAGACTCTACTTTCTCTTTATTTGCTTCTCTGCTAGACTCTGGTCTTCAAGGTGATTGAGTGAACAATGATTGATGGTGTGTGGATATCTGCTTATTGGTCTAAACTTCAGATGGTTATTGTCAAAATGACTTCTAGAGCTTACCTGTGGATACTTTTTGGGGTGTTACAATTTTGTTCCAAATTGCTGTTTGTTGGATCCGATGGGACAGATTTGCTGGATTCACAAATTATTATGCCAGGATTTGTTTTATAAGTTCTTCTTGAATTTATGTACTTTCTCTCTTGGAACGTTTCAAGTTTGAAGAAAACTGCTTTGGAGACACTTTAACCACATTATATTGTGTTTTTATTCTGAACTAAGCGTAAAAGGTTTCTGATATGAAGAAAGCTTCCATTTGATTATCATCTAAAACTTCAAGAATAACAGTTATGCACATTATCTTGATTAGTAGCCAATTCTTTCATTGATGAGTAACATGTATCTCGTGCAAAATCTCATATGAGGGTATAAGAAGCTTTATAATCTAGATTTATTGGAGATAGACTGGTAAAAGAAGTATTATACAAGAAGCAACACTTTATAATGAACCAGAGATATGTCATATGGAAGCAACAGGAAGGCTCTAGTTTCCTACTCCATGACTAGCCAGCTGTAGTTGGCTATCTGGATTAGCGAGTTACACCTTGTACTTTCTATTCTTTTATGCAACCAACAACTTCTTTTGCTGCTGCCTATCTTTGGTTAAAGAGCATCAGTCTTTTCATTCTCCTTTCTATATTTTTCTTTCTCTATCTCAGGATGCTGGGAAGGGCTTTTCCCTGTTTCTCTTTGAAATTCATATGGATCCTCAATTCAAGTTC
>JAOWBN010238511.1:0-12192 GCA_028565015.1 Pinguicula moranensis
TCGTATATTTGGAGAAATCGTCATAATTGTCAATGAACTTGATTCTTTCTGGTTCATCATAGAAACATATTTTACTGAAATTTGCAAACTCTATCAATGGTTCTCTACTGAAATAACCATGAAGATACTCGAAAAAATCGGAAAATGTTAGAGGATTGAGAGTGCTGGATGTGATCTGGTACACGTTCAATTCTGGTAAATGCACGGAGCCGTGCTTGGCTATAGCAGCAATTGTTCCATTCACAACCATATCGAGAGGGATCTGTTCAGCAAGATTCATCAATACAAAAGGATCGGTTATAACATATTGGTGAAGTTGTCGGAACTCAATATATCAAATGAAGCAATGCATATTAGGAAGCAACATAAACTGCATATTTGTATCATTAAGAGTAAGGTTGCGTACATTTAACCTCATATCCCAATTTTATTGGAAATATACTGGGTAGATTTTGGTTATGTTAGTTATAACATATATTTTTCTTCCAGAAATCATCTACGCATCTACGACAACTAGTAACTACGAATAAAGATGAGTTTCATAAAAAAATTAGGGATTGATAACGATAATAGCGGTAGTGGAATGGCCGTATCCCTACCGTTACCGTTAATGTAGCGTATGGAGGTGGCGAATCCGTTACCATTAACGCCATCCGCTATTACATTACCACTATTCCGCTAATTTAACGATAACAGTACGGTACTGAAAATCCGCTACTTCATCTTCATACAATATATTAGCGGTAACGGTAGCGAAAATTCGATAGTTAAAAATGGCCCTAAGTCGTTACCGTTACCATTATTTTAACGGATTCTAAAACCCTAATCGTTATCGCTACCGCCTGTAATGGTAACGAGTTTTCGTTATTTTCACTACCATTTTTTTAGTTAAGTAGTTTCACTACCATTATCCACCCCTAGTCTTTTAAAAAGACTAGCCTACAACAATGGATCATAACTCTCATTACCATTTATAACAATTTAAGAAAATGTAACAAAAATGTCATATACTTTGTCAAGCTCACCACATCCATGGTTGTATTCGGATTCCCCAGAAATGCAGGAAGTTGTCCTCTTCCATACGAGAGAATATATGGATCAAACATCCTACCAGACATGCACATATTATATACAAAGGTCTGATGAGATAATGCAATAAACAATGATCATAATGTTGTGAATATCGAAAATTGATAACACCATTCTCATTGATCACCTCTTGCCTTCTATCCATCCAGGTATAGGATCTTTCAAGCAACTCTCAATCACACTCGGTCTCACGATTAGGATCGGTATATCTTCACGCGTCTCATCGATCGCCATCTCGGCCATCGCCTTGGACAAGTGATAAGTGTTGTAATAGTCATAGTGTCTAGCCCTGTCACGTACAAAAATAAATAAATAAATTATTATTAGGGTCTGTTTTGTACCCATAGTTATTTTTTTATATTGATTCTCCTTCTCCCTTTAATTTTATAATTTTGAATATTTGGAAAAAGTATAGAAAAATAAAAAAATGTTATAAAAATATTGTTTGAAATCAAAATTTTAATATAACTAAATAGTGTTTGCAATTTAATTTTTTAAGATAATTTTTATTTATTTATAAAATTGCCATTAGAAGTAGAAGTAGAAAAAAAGTAGTTTCCTACATATTTCTACAAAAATGAGTTTTTGCTGAAAAAAAAAGAGAAGGAGAATTGAAAATTTAAAATAATGTTAACCACCAAAAAATAAAAACTAATTTTGAAATAATCTGAAAAAAAAAAAAGAATGAAAAAATAATCTAAATTTTAAGTGGTACAAAACAGGCCCTTAGTATATAAGGAATCGTTGTTATATTCAGTTAGTGGCGAAACTAAGATTTTGGACTCGGGGAGGATAGGACACAGAACCTGGAAGACTGTTTTCACTGTAAGATTTATTATGGGAAAACAAATTGCACTAAACATTTTGTGATATTTTATAATTTTCTTTTATTCAAATATTATTTTTAGTGTATTTTATGTAATGCGCCCCCCATTTAAACAATAATTGCCCCCCTAAAATAATGGCAAAGAGGTTAGAAAATATTGTAAGCTTTTTCTACTCACCTCTCCATTCCGATCCTTTTCATTTCCCTGGCGAAATCATAGTTTGATGAAGCTGTAGATGATTTGAATGCCATTTCTATTTCTTCAGACACATCAAGCTTAGGAGATTTTGATTTCAGTGGATCCTCCAATATTGTCCCTTCAGTTAATCCATTCACAAAGGCTACAGGAACAGGAAGATGAACTGAATGTAATGACAACTTAGATTTTAATTGTGGAGACTAAAAATACAAATACAACCAAGGAGATTATTCTCAACTAAGTTGTGGTATGAGAGGTTAGATGTGCATTGTTTTACCCTTGTAATTATGCAAATAACCTGTTTTTATTGCGATCTAATATGCATTGAGTTCAGCAACTTCACTAAATAGAAGCACTGTAATTTAATAGAACCATTTTGCTCTAGTATATTATTAGCACAAAGCTAATTTTTTTATCAATTATGACTTTTTCAGCTCTATTTGCAATGGACAAATGGAGATTATTTGTTATATGGTAATTTAAAAAGGTTATAAGGATTCTTTTATTTTTTTTAAAATCCTACTGGTTCCTCACTTTAGTCCCTTGGTGTCTCAAAATTATATCAATAATTTAAGTCAATATATATAGGGGCAAATTTAGAGGATCCTGGCTTCTCCAAATTTTTTGGGCACCCATGAATGTATTGGGGGCCAAAAAAATTTAAATATACTTAGAAAAAAAAATTAATGTATTTGAGTCAAATTTTAGTAGTGTTTTCACTCAAAGAATGTGTTTTGTGCCTAAAAAACTTTAAATAAGCTTGGACAAAATAAAATTAATGTATTTTGACCAAATTTTAGTACAATTATCATTAAAATGATGGATTTTGGCCCTTAAATCAAGTAAAACCAAAGTAATAAAAAAAGTCGGCTAAATCCAAACGCAGCTCAAATATTCAAAATTTCTAATCTCTACAAATTCATATTGTATTTTATTGACTGATTAATTTTATAGTATATAAAATAATTTAATTATTATTATTTTTTATTTTAAGCTGTTAAAAAAAAATCTTGTGTATATCCCACTTGTTATTACCAGTTGAAATATGGACCAGAAGTTCCAGTTTCCTGCATGTCTTGGCAAACTTCATCATATGTAGAGGTCCATTCACATTGGCATTCAGTATCACATCATACCTTCAATGAATATAAATTAAATTAAAAACATTTATATTCATAAAAATTATCAATGATGATCTGTGTTTATTAAAAAAAAAATAACCAAAGCTCTTGCAAAACTTGCCTCTCATTCAATGTTGTAATAGCAGCTGATTCAATAATCACATGAATTTGTTCCCTGATTTCATTAGCCAATTTGGAGTCTATGCCCATGTCCGGATCCGTAATATTTCCAGCAACGGGGATTAGTTTCTCTTTTATAAAAGATTCATAATCTTTTCCATGTTTTTGTCGTAGAGACTTGAATAACTCCGAGTTTATCACCTAATGAAATAAACACGATGAAAAAATTATTCGAAAATCGATAGTAATTTCAGTAAATGAAACAAAAAAATTAAAAGATATAAAGACATTGTTTCCGTTGCGATGCAAGATACATTACGTTATTTAAAGTATTGAATAATTCCAACGACTTCACGAATAGAAGGAAACACTGAAATTTAATAGAGTTAGTCCATTATTTGCATAAAATTAAAAGAATTATCAATAATAACTCTTCTAGTTCTTATGCTCCATTAATAAAGTTGCTTATGGGGAAAAACAAACATACTTCCTTTGTTAATCTGTTCAATGCTGATTCCTCGTCTCTTACTCTCACGAGAATGTAGATTTTTCTCACGTCTGTCGACCTCAATAGCTTCTCCACAAGAACTAAAAATGTTCACATAGAAAATAATAAATAAATAAGAAGAACAATGGTGCCAAGAAGATAGTTAGATTATAATAATAACAATAGTTCATTAAAAAAACAGACAATTTATAAGTATGATATGTTGCGTTGGCTTAAAACTGTTGAAGAAACAAACTAGTTGTGTCCACGCGGATTATGAATAAAGGAATTATTGAGTTTAAATATATAGATATCCCATTAATTGGTATAAGGTGGGTGTAAAGTCTCTAAGAACAAAACCGTGAGCTCTTTGACCAGAGCAAACAATCTCATACAAATATGTGATGTGGAGTAGGATCCGGAAATTCTAACAAAAACAAAACATATGGTCCAAGTTCAACAGAGAGTACCTTTTCCAAGCATCCCTGTTGCACCCGTAATGAAGACATTACGCCCTTGAAAATATTTTGTTATCCCGATACCATTCATCGTCCCCTCTTCCACCGGCGCTTCCAAGTCCGCCACGATCGACGCGGCTGCGTGACGGTCTGCTTTGATCTTATGGCTACTAAATTTATAGCTTGTTTTCACAACATCACTTGGCAAGAAAGAATCCATGGATTTTTCACAAGAGTGCCTGCTAGGATTGAATATTGAAGGAATAATTGGGTTCTTGCATGCATTTAGCAACATGGCTGTTCTTAATTAAATGGATAAGTTTCTGGGAAAATTTATGTTTGTATGTGAGAGATGCTTCCTCATTTTCAATGTGTGTATTTATAGAGGGACTAGTTAGGTTGTTTCCCATGTAGTATAATAGCATTTTTGTATTTAATTATTCCAAATGTGAACTAATGAAAATAGCTTCTTCGAGTGGAAATCTCTACGATGTACGGTTATAATTGGTCCCCGTTTGATCACTTTGATAATTAAGGGTATCTTTTGTACATATAGTTCATTTTTTCTTTTGATTTTTAATCTCCTTTCCATTTTATAATTTTGATTGTGTTTGAAAAAACTATGAAAAAATTAGGATAAGTTGTAAAATAGTGTTTGCAAATTTTTTTTAAAGATAATTAAATATTGTTTGTAGTTAAAGATAATTTTTATTTATTTACTAAATTATCATTAGAGGTAGAAGTTGGAAAAAAATGAGTTTTGATTAGAAAAAAGGAGAAAGAAAAACATAAATGGAGTTTTACAACATAATTTTTGAAATAATCTTTAAAATAGAAGAATGAGAAAAATAATCCAATTTTTAAGAGATTCAAAACAGACCCTAAATCAGATATCCAAAGTTCGATTTGTATACACGTTTGTTTCATTGAAGTTTAGGAATTTTTTTCAAATATTTTTTTTTCAAATAAATAATTTTTCAATATTTAATATTATTCACTAGGTAGAAAGAAACATATTCAACTTTTGTCTAGATAGCGAGCGATTGTTGTCCTCTATTTAATTTAACGAATAATATGGCGGCCTCCGTCACCGCTGTCTATTAAATATGTTACTGCTATATTGCCATGGTGGAGGCGGTGATAGTGTGCCTGATGGTGGGACACTCGCAAGCTAAGGGCAAAATCTGGTGACAATTAAGTCTATACCACCAACGAACCAACCAGAGACTGCGGTCTGCGCGCCGTACCAGTCCAGCAGATCAAACCTGCCGAAACAATCCTGCCAATACCTACGAGAAATAGTGCCACCACTACCACCGCTATTCATTCATCCCTTGTGTTGTGTCACACCTTCATTCCATAATGGTCATCTCCTGGTGTTGTGTTACACCTTCATTCCATAAATTAATTACCCTAAGTGAGCGAACCCTACCTAAACTAAAAAAGTTCCAGTACGTGATCTTAAAGGTGCATATTATGATTTTTTTAGGTAATTAAAATCTTTATTAAAATTAGTTGATTAACAAAATCTGAAATTCAACTTTTAATGTCTTGTCATCTTTGACTGTTAACGTGAGAAGAACATAATATGAATTTTTTTTTTATTGTTTAGGGAAAGGAACTTTGAGAAGGAATATTGTGTGGTGCGTATAGTAGACTTTGTAAATGGGTAATGACTCGATAATTTCATCAGATAATGATACGCAGTATTGTTTGGTACACAATTTATTGTTTGGTAAACAATTTAAGTTTCAGTGCCTCATCTAAACAGCGAGGGTGACAGACTGAATTTGTAGGCAATAGCCTACTAGTGTAGATTAAGAAGCAAGACAAGTGGAGAACTAGTTTGAAGATTTGAGAGGATAAGATCAATGGAGAAAGAATGTACAATCACTGCATACCCAGTATATTCCCAACTAAATTGGGGTATGGAGGTCAGATGTGCGTGGCCTAACCCTTGTAATTATACAAAGAGGTCGTTTTCGTTGCGACCCAATATGCATTGCGCCATTTGATATATAGAGTTCCAGCAACTTTACTAAATAGAAGCACTGGAATTTAATAGAGCCATTTTACTCTAGTCCATTATTAGCACAAAGCTAAAAAAATTGTCAATTATGACTCTTCCATCTCCATTTGCAATGAAAAAAGAATGGAGAAGAGAATGTCACATTCAAAAAAATTTATATGAATCCATTTTTTTTCTTTTTTATATGGAATTACGTGTTAAATTTAGTAGACATGGCCCAATAGTAAACGGGTTCTAGTACATGTTAAATTTAGTAGACCCGGCCCAACAGTAAATGGGCACGGGCCATGGGTGCGAGGTCGGATATGAGCAAAGATACAATTGAATGTGAGATACTCTCATAAAAAAAACCTTAGTACCAAGGTAGTTGATTGTAGGCTCACATTCTCTTATAAGTTAGTTAATATTACTTTCCACAACTCGTGTGAGATGTATTCTAACATTATGGAATGGTATTTAATTAAAATACAACTGCTAGAATAAACATCCAGCATTTTTAGTTCAGCAGTTAGGACAATAGCATTCCAATTCCAACCAATATCTCCGACTTAGATTCCCCTAAACGCAATTTTGATTATTTTAATATAGACGGTGGTAGCAGCAATGGAACATCCATTATTACAGTGGACTAATTTCGGCAATGGCATAGTCAATCGTCGATGGTGATGATACGGTGGCGGCTTCGAAAATTCTACTACAAACATGTTGTGTAAATACCAGGGGCGGAAGGCCTGGCCCTAGCCAGGCCAGTCCCCACCCCACCCCACAATATAATTTTTTTTTTTAATCTAAAAAATAAAATAAAATAAATTAGAAGTAAGTATTAAAATCATAATAGAAAATATTATCACCCAGAAAAATATTATTTTTACTCCTAAATATTTCGTTGTCTTGATTCTATTTTATAAATTTGTTTATGCTTTGATTAATAAATCTACTCTATAAAGCAAACAAATAGAATGGACTAAACCCTAGAACTCCATGATGATTTCCGGCCAACTTTACCGCTCCTTCCCTGCTGGCGTCTTTGTCGTCTGTTCTGCTGCCTACTAACTGTTCACCCACCGCTCTCATCTCTCCTCCCCGGGGTCGCCTCTCGCGCCTGGGGAGCGCCAACCACATCATCTCTTCATCTCTTCTTTCTTTCTTTTGGTTCTAAAGTGCCCCAAAAAGTCAATAACTAATAAACCATCTGAGTAAAGTACCAAGAAATCTTGCACAAGAATACCATAAGAAAGGTGAGGCCGTGTGGATGGACGATTAGGATTGATGTTTAACACATGAGGATTGATGTTAAACACCCGGACCCACCTTTCTTGTGGTATTCTTGTGCAAGATTTCATGCGCTATATCATTTCTCCAATGTAACAGATCGGAATACTACATTCAGTATTTTGTTTTACGTGAATTATATTTTCTATACGCAATACTTATTTATAACATTTGGATAGGGGTGCCCAAACGATTTTTGGGGCGATATTGCAGATATTCGATTCCGACCCGATAAGAAATGGGACCGAATTTATGGTATCGGTACTGTCCCAAAAATCCAAATTTTTGAAAAAATCGGGAATTCGTGTATCGGGATGGTGTGGATTCGGGAAACATTTGAAATACCCAAAAAATTATAATATAAAACTAAAAAAAATCTCAATTACCCGATTTCTCATTTTTCCAATTACCCGAAACCCCAAAAATGTCTCTATTCCCGATTACCCAACTTATTTCAAATAATTGAAAATTTGATTAGTCGGGATTCAGGTTTTTTACTGTTTGGCCACCCCTACACTTGGTGACTAAACTTGGTTACTTCTTCAAACATCAACGTCTTAATTGAACGGCGGAAGGACGAGGCAAACACAAAAGTTGATTTGGGATACTAGTTGCAATGCAGGGCGGATTTAAAATAAAAATTAGGGGATTATAATTTTTCTAGAGGGCTAAAAAAATTACGGGGTAAGCTAAATTTTTTAGAAAGTGACAAAATTATTTAACTGCTCCAAAGTCAATAAAAAATAATAATTTTATTAGATCAAATAATAATAAATAAATAAAAATTAAATTATTTAATATACTCCAAAATTACTGTTTACCAGGTATATAATTTTCATCCAATAATTGAGTCTTACGTTCAAAAGGTTCGCTACACACGCTGGCGAAACTCTCCATATTAGTACAGGGGGTGACCACCCCCTCAAGTCTAAAAAACTTAAGTATAATTTTTAATTGATTTCTTATTACGCCTACGTGTCCCCCATTTACAACTTTAAGGTCCTTATTTTCCTAATATACACATCATTGATTTCTCTTGATTTGCTCAACCATTTGTTCACTCTCAACAAGGTAACAAAATTTACCCGCAACTTTCCTAAAACTCCATGCTTTTCGAACACCATAGCCGTTACAAACATTCATTTAAAAGTCTCATGAATCCAAAATCCACCATTAGATTTTCTTCTCAATAATATTTGACAACAGAATCTCTCATAGTACCGTACCAATCCAGGTGAATGAATTCCAGCCGCTGTGCTGCATGCAAGCATTTAAGAAGGAGATGCCCCTCGGACTGCATTTTCGCTCCATACTTCCCTTCCAACAATCCGCGAAGATTCGCATATGTTCACAAGATATATGGGGCTAGCAATGTCGCTAAGATCCTGCAGGTAAAAAAATATAAAATTGTATTCTCGTATTTCCCGGGATGTAAAATTCTGACTCCGCGCCCTATCCCTTGTTATCAGGATCTCCCTATGCATCTTCGAGGGGAGGCGGCCCATTCGTTGCACTACGAGGCTTACTGCAGATTGAAGGACCCTGTTTATGGTGTTGTGGGGATGATCACTGTTCTGCATCAACAGATATATGCTGCTCAGTGTCAGCTGGCGAGAGTTCATGCAGAGATTGCTGCTTTTAATGCAGTTCAGAATGATACTGAGTTGGTTCCAAAGGTGGAGAATAATGTGATGATGCCAGTATTTTTGGATGATCAAAACGGGGCTTCAAATTCAGCTTCTTTATACGATGTTTCCAATTGGTTCGATTAGGAGGTTGTGTAATTTTTTTGTATTGTTTTCTTTTTTGTTAGTCTGCCGTTCAAGTGGGTGGATTTAGAATTGGATTTTTTCGGATTCCATTGGAAATATGCATTGTTTATGTAGTATGTAATGTACGGCAACGGCGGAGTGATTGGTTCATTGATTGAAGAAGGACAAAGGGGCGGCGACCCCCTTAAATTTTTTTTTAAAAAAATGTCTTTGTTATTTTAATTTTTAAATATAATTTCTTTTATTAATTTATGGTGATGGCAAGTAGAAATCATTATGATGGACAGGGGTGATAAAAAAAATCCGATAATTTGGTAAGACGGTATTTTAACAAAAAAAAATCAAAAAATTTCAATATTGATAATTCGGTATCGATAATTCAAGATTTTAGGTCGGGATCGGTAAGCTTTTTTCAATACAGAAAAACTTCAATACGATATTGGAAATACCAATTACCGATCGATATTCTCAATTAAACAGCCCTAAATTGAGGGACCAAAAATGTCAGTTTGTAGAGATCACCCTCCAAAGGTCTGGTTTATGAAGCTAATGATATTCTCCGAAGCAGACTAGAAAAATAGCAAAGCATTTCCATATTCTCTAGTACAACTGCTTTAAACTAGCTATTTAGTTTATCCATATTTTCATCACAGGCCATTTAAAAAGCTTACCTCTAGTTTTAACCGTACGACATTTTTGCTCATTACATTCATTTTTCATACAATACAAGATGTACAAGTGTACAGCTGATGTTTCATGAACAGAATAAAATTTTAAGCTAGTTCACTTTCGTGCTTCTGTCTAATCCACTCCTGCAGCACAGCAGCTTGAAGAGCACGATGTTCGACCTCTTCTGGAGTTAATTTAAACAAAGTAGTAGGTCCTTTCTTTTTACCATCTCTCCCTTCGTTTTCTTTGTTTTCCATCATATCCTTATCATCTTCATCGTCATTCTCTTCTTTCTTCTCGTTTTCATCGGATTTAGGAGATTTAGGCCGAGGCCTAGCTGCCTTTAGCAAAACTATCCGTTCCAATGAGGTTCTTAGCCTCTCTATGGCAGATGCTTTGACTTCATCTTCAGGCATGTACTCTATAGTGCCATCAGTAAGGTCATCCATCCAGCCTTGTAGATCTGAGCCGATTTCCTGAGTGATCGAAGCTTCAGAAGCTCGAACGACAAACTTGCAAATCATGGTGGCAGTCTCATCCCCAAGATCCACGTTCCTGCTCACTTCGCTGGCACCGAATATCATCATTCCCACAAAACCTCCATACCATGTTTTAGCAGCATAGCATATCTGTTTCAAGTCCCTTGTATTAGAGGAAAAGAATTTCAAGTCTATTGAGAAACACCAATCAAGGAAAGGAAATGTTTGTGATTCTCATCTGTACAGCATATTCATGTCTTTGCACAAGCACAAGACCAGTACATGTTCTTTATTATCTTTCCTTACAAACACACACATATATGTATATATTATGTACGTATGGGCGTAATAATGCAGAATCTGCATACTAGAAGAAACACTTGCAAGGAAGGATATCCAATGAGTTAAAAATGTAAAAGGTACTCCACCTACACCTAAGTTAGAAGAACATACTGACCTGAAATCCAGCAACTGTGCTAATAATATGCGAGCAGACTTTGTGGAAAGGTTTGGAAGACAGAGATTTCAAGCCACTGAGGAAAGGGGACTCCCCATACTGCTGTGCTGCCGTAGCCTTAAAGCCACTTCCTTCATAGGTATATGTACCCGTACACTCCACTATAGCAGGCAGACTAGGCCACAGACGGAAATACTCGACTGGCGAGATTTTATGAGGCAAAAGAAGCTCGGTAAGGGGAAGTTTAATATGGCTGACATCTCAGGATTACGGGCTCGCCTGCTTCAGGTCTCAAACTTCTCTTTTGTCTAAGAATTTGAGGATCCTCCTCAGGATACTCGTCCTCATAATATGCTGGAGCACCACTTCCATAAAATGGATAGTAAAGGACTTGAACCGATAAGGCGCATCGCTCGAAATGAGAGACACCGACTGTAACAACACTGCACAGAACTGGTTCCTGAAAGAAATGAAGAAACAGGATGTTTAGAATAAGGACAGTTGCAGAAGACAAAAGGGGGGGAAATAAGCATAAGAAAAACTAGTTCAATGTGAGGGCATAAAAAATCTAAGATAATAAATACATCGCTTAATCTCAAGCTTTATCCCGCACTTCATTACTGCATGCATGAGAGAAGTTTACTCGGTGGGGTAACTCATGGGAATCTGAATAAATTCAATTGATTTACTAAATTCTTTTCTACAGGGAAAAAAAATCCCCGACCATAAAGCAGACAGTGAGATAGAAAAATGAAAACCTGAATATGTGTTTTGGAAGCCATGAATGAAAAATGAATGATGAAGCAGGCACTGAGAATAAGGTAAATCTCCAAGCTAACCTGTGAATTAAGATCACGCAAGATCAGATTAAATCCATGAAGATGCGTATTATTTAACATTCGAAGAACTTACGGAGTCTAGCAGCCTACAGGACTGAGAGAAGAAAGAAATTGTTGCAGGAATAACTTAAATTTTCGCAATTCAGCTTACTTTCAAATGCAGTGTTATCCTTCCATCCTTTGGATCTGCTAAATGATATCCTTCGACATAGCAAGGGCCACTGCTACCCGTCAATGTGGATGCAGCTGGTGGAACCTTGATGAAACTTGAGTCAATACCTTTTATCAACAATTGAGCTAGTTCACTGGGATCTGGTCGCCAGAGTTCTAAAACAGCCTTATGAATCAGGCCCTCTAATTTTCGATCCTGAGCAG
>JAOWBN010238522.1:0-12191 GCA_028565015.1 Pinguicula moranensis
CCCGTTTGGTTGCTCTTGGACCAAGTTTGCCATGTTGATGGGTTTGGTTGTGCACATAGCCCGCCGAACCCCATGGTCTCATGTGATCCAAGATTGACTTCTTTCCATTCCATAACTCATACGAAGTGGTCGACACACTCTTGCTTGGTACACGATTGAAAATATATGTTGTCGTGAGCAACGCATCTCCCCAAAAGTTTATGGATAGGTTGGTTTGTGCCATCATCGATCTAACCATGTCAAGCAAGGTTCGATTCCTACGTTCAGCAACACCATTTTGCTGCGGAGTGTAAGGAATGGTAAGTTGCCTTACTATGCCCTTTTCATCACAATACCTTTGAACATATCAGAAATGTATTCGCGTCCTCGGTCATTCTGAAGAATCTTAACTCTTCGGTCTAACTGAGTTTCTACTTCTGTTATGAAGCGTTTGAACAGATCAAGAGCTTCAAAACGATGAGGCAACAAGTACACGCATCCGAAACGCGAGTAGTCATCGATGAAGATGATGAAATAAGAAGCCCCATGGCGTGCTTTTATGCTTATGGGATCGCAAATGTCAGAATGTACTAGATATAAGGGATGTGAGGCTCGAGAAGCTTTACTGAAAGGGTTCTTGCTAGCCTTGCCAGCTAAGCAAGGTTCACACACATACAACTTAGCCTTAGTGAGTTGGTTTAAAAAACTGCACTTAGCAAGTCTATTTAACCTATCTTGGCCAATATGACCAAGTTTAGCATGCCATTTGACAGATTTAGAAGTGTTATCAATATTTGGAACCATGGCAAGGGATGAATTAACAGAATCATTGTAAATTTCATCCAAATCAAGAACACAAAAAGATATGTTCATAGGAATCATGACTGAACAAATCGTCACCATACAGAAAATCCCAATTGTAGCAACGAAAGCAATTGAATAAACTAAAATAATAGCGAACTCCCAGCACATGGATTATGTCTTATAACAGCAGTGTGTTCCTGCCACGAAGCTGGAACTTGAAAAAAAAAATGGCATCAATGACATCTTGTCTACTGTTCCCCTTATTATGCTTCATGTTTCGATGCCACAACAATGAAACTCGACAAATCCAGTACAGCCGTTTACTTTGTACCCTGATGCTCCTGGATCAACAATCCATTTAGGAAATGAATTAGTAACTAATGCATGAGAGCAAACACATAATCTGGGGGTATTAAGAGTTAAAGGTACCTTTTTCATCTCGGGACACTCCCGATAAAAGTGACCTTTCTTTTCGCATTTAAAGCACGCCTTTCGTGCCTTACTCTTTAGTTTCTTTGCGGAGTGTTGCCGAGTTTTCTCCGCTGACCTACCAGACTTCTTGTTCCTTTTAGGGTTTCCCCTATGAGTAGAAGAAGTCATGGTTGGGGGGCGGAAGCTCGCAGGCGTTCCTCCTCAAGCCCCTCTAAATGCTTGGCTACGTCGTTGAGTGTCTGAACAGTCATGTCATAAGACTTAAGAGTGGAAAAAGTCATCCACCCTCCGTCTTCCATGACTTCAATCATGGAACGCATTCTATTGATTACCTCTTTGGCCTCAGAAATTTTGGGTCAGCCAGCATCGAGTCTGCGAAGCATGTGGCTCACAACACGGATAGGGATTTTGTATCTTTTTGTTTCTTCCAGAAGATAATTAACCTTCCTGGACCAGAAGTCATAGTTTAATCCAGGACACTTATCGTTGGATTCGATCTCAACTATCAATCTTGGAGGAGCCATTTCTACAAGTATATTTTCAGAAGGGCATTAGACACAATTTAAAAATTAGATTTTCTGTGAGAAATTTTGGATTATGTTATACGTTCGAAAATTTCGCTAAGCTCATAATCATCACGTATACATAATCAAAATTCCCTAGGAAAATCTAACTTTCTCGTATTTGAAACAAATTCAAGCAAAAAACACACAGTAACAGATACAGACCAAAACATAATTGGCCACTAGGGTTTTTGCTGTAGAGCATTTTAGCTTAATTTGTTCTAGCCAAAGTGTTGGCCCAAATTAATTGTTAACGTATAACATTTTGATTTTCTTTTAACACATAGTTAAAAGACTAATCTCGAATTTATCAAAAGAACTTGAATGGAATCCTTAACCGATTCGGTTAGCACCCAGGCAGCTGGTCGGGACACGAAGTCCATAATCAGGGGACCAGCGTTCTAGACAGTGCAACCATTCCTCGTGAGAAGCCCAGATGTCTGGTGGGGTCACAATGGTCCCGCTTAAAACCAGCCCTAGACAGCCCCTCACGAGCACGATTATTGTGGACTTCTTTTGATAACCGAATTTTATGGTAATTTGGTTTTGATTACCATAAAATATTTTATTAACACAAAGTTAATAAATATTTGTTGCATATATTTTGTTTTATTTTTATTTGTTTAGAAACTAATTCTAAAATAAAAATAATATATGTAACAAATAAACATGCTTAAAAAACTTTAACACTTAGTCAAATAAGCATGCTTATAATTTAAAGAACATATCTTTAAAATAAATCCTAATTCATGCATACTAGGAATTTAATTTAATTGCACAAAGCAAATAAATAAATTTAATTCCTAAGTCATGCATACTAGGAATTTAAATTGCACTAAGCCAAAAATTAAATTAATCATGTATGCTAAGGATTAAATTTAATTGCACAAAGCAAAAAATAAATCCTAAATATGCATTCTAAGAATGTAATTTAATTGCACAAAGCAAATAAATTAATCATGTATTCTAAGAATTTAATTAATTGCACAAAGCAAAATAAATAAATCCTAAACATGCATTCTAAGAATTTAATTTAACATATAAAGTATTTTGCCCATGTGGGCCCAAAAAAAATTTGCCTTAAATTTTTTTTTTATTCGATTGGGCCGCGATTTTTCTTTTTTTTTGTGTGTGTGGGCCGCCCAAAATTGCGGCCCACCATTTTTTTTTAAAAAAAAATATGTCTGTGCCCAAAATTAATTGGCCCAAACATATAAAAGAAACGTTTCGACGTTTCGACTGGTTCGAAACGGCTTCTCGCTGTTACAAGTAATCGCGCGACAACGGTCGCCGGCCCGCGTGCCATTTTCGTTGTTGCCCCGCCACCGTTTTTCGTATCTTGCCGCCGTCGCTGTTCCGTTCGTCGTTCTCGAACAACCCAGGTGATGAATTTCCATTTTTTTTGTCACTTTTCCTTCTCGGATCTTTCGGTGGAGTAGCGATTCGCCGGAAGAGGCGGTCGTTTTCCGCACGACCGTGAGTCTTGTTCGGTGTTAGGCTTCGGACGGTAGTGCGTGACGAACCCGAGCCACCCCGAAGCCCGTAATCCGGCGAATCTACCCAGATCGAGAGAAGTCGTCGGAGAATAGCCACGCGACATTACGTGCGGCGATTGGTGGCGCGTGACATACACGCGCCGCCCCGTAAGTGTTCTGATGGGTTCTGTTCGAGTAGTTGACGCCGGCGGGGAAAATCGGCCGTGAGTGCACTGTTGACGCGGCGCGTGACATACACGCGCCACCGCCAACAGTTTTGGGACATACTATTCCGGCGCGTGACGTACACGAGCCGCCGTGAACGGTGGCCGGCGGCAGACTTGACAGCGGGCAGCGGGCAATGAGCGATTCGTATTTGATTACAAAAATCAACACGGGATGTTTTACCGGAAAAAACAGAAAATTAGATTAGTGTTCCGGTAAAAAAAAATTCGGACATAATAAAATTCGGAAGTGGGCTCTGATACCACCGTGGATCGTATATCCTAAAAATACCGTTAGAACGTATCTAACAAGTACGTGAAACGAATTTCGTACCTTTGTGCGAAAGCAGTTTGGATCGTCCTTCCGGTTGATTATGTCACGAACGGAATCGGAGGCTATAAAAGTCCCGATGAATCCACGAACTCAAATCTCTTCTCCGAAGATGGTGAGACAGCAATTCGAGAGTATTTTAGCTGGGTCTCAACACAGGAGTATTTGTGAATTTTGCATAGAAATTCGCATCTATTAGAATAGGTGCCGGAATCACCTATATATAGGGAGTCAAATCCTAATGCATAATTAGGATTAATTAGCACTTAATTTTATTAATACAAAATTAATACAATTTAATCAAATTAATGATTTTGAAAAAAACGTTTTCTAACGTTTTCGAACATTTATCATATTATGTATCAAATTTTCCTACTAGCACTTCTAAGATATAAACTGATAAATCTGTTCAAAGGTTTTGCAACTCTCAGTGATGTGTACATGCCTAAATTAGCTGAGGTAAGACGTCCCTATGCATTTGTTCGTTTTTATTTGGGGCCTGATTCTACGGAACTGGAAAATCAGATGTCTGGACTATGGATTGGAGTATATAAATTTTCTGTACGATATGTGAAGCCGCGATTTGTCCCCGATTGATGACAGGCAAAAAGTGGAGGTGCCGGATATTAATAAATCTTCTCAGGGCGTGCCCAAATTTGCTGGCAACCAAAACGTACTAAAAATCCGGACCCGGCGCAAATACTATGGTTGGAACAATGCTTATTATGTCGATTAAAACATGGCTTTGTGGCTGGTGGAATTACAAAGAAAATGATTGAGCAAAAGCTGGGGGTAGGAAACATAATTGGAGTGGAGGGAGGTGAATTTTTGATCCCATGCTCAACTGTAGAAGTTAAAACAAGGTTGCTACATGACTCGGCGCTGCAATCACAGTTAGGACTAACCCATGTCCATCCGTGGCGTCATAAAACAGATGACGATAATTGTTCGGTATGGTTGCAAATTAAAGGCACGCCCATACATTGCTGGTACCCAGCCTTTTTTTCAAGAACTGGTGGCTCAGTTTGGAGATTTTATTAGGTTTGACAATAATACGGAGAACAAATCAAATATGCAGCAGGCTCGTCTTTTTGTTAAGAAAAAAGATGTGGAAAAAATCGATGAACAAGTTCGAATTGAGATGGCGCAAGAATGGTTTACTGTCCATGTGTGTGAAGCATCTATGAGACGTTGGGAACAAAATGGTTCTTTGCCATATTCTTACCAGACTGGAAGTTTGCCTACAGAATCTGAATTTCCACCTTTGAATCGTAGTATGTCTGGTAAGGAAAACAATACGGAATCGGTGGAAAATAAGGTAGAATGTGCAGAGCAAATGGAGCGAGATGAACCTACTGCAATGAAAGATATGGATTCCACCCCGACTCCTGAGATATCCCTGAAAAATGCGGAATGCAAGGCAGATTTTATGAATAAAGAAAAAGACACTGATATTGAGTTTTCCTCAAAGCTGCTAAAGAAGCAAAATGATGAAGAAACTGAGTTAACGCGTGAAAATAAAATGTGGAAGAAACTGTATAGATTAAGTTGATAGAAACGGCTCAACAACAGCCAGGACTTATGAATGAAAAAAAATGATGATGAAGCCCTAGAGGAAATTCTGGTGCTGGTTGCAAATGAGAAGGAAAGATCTGAAAGTTGCAAGGTTGCAACCTGTATTGAACACTTTGAAAAGATGGTGGAATCTGTAATACTACATTCCCCGAGTTAAACAAAGAGAAAAGATCCAAAGTTGAAGCACAGAGCTAGATCGCCGCCACTTGTAGACAATAAACGGAGAAAAAGAACAATGTTGGGCTCAAAGATACCTGGTGCAGATTTTTTTCAATACTCAGCATTTTTCTGCTCCTTTTGAAATCCATGATGAACAGGCCATTTTACAGCAACAAAAAATTGCTCCAAGTCGATAAGCACAAGAGGAAAAGAGGAAGCAGAATATATATGGCAACTTGGCAAATAACTAGGAGTGCCAAGCAATGTATCCGATGGAGAGATGGTGAAACTGTTGAATTATCAAGTTGCATTGACAGTTGACAGTAACATTGCACTGAATTGCAGGAACAATGATCTGAACGAACCTGGAGAACCTGGATCATCATCTCTGCACATGATAGATTCTGTTTCCTCTGTTTCTCATGTTGAAAAGGAAAGGAAATTACACAGTGGGTCGAAACGTTTTCTGTCAAGTGAAATAGCGACTTGTGCTCTGGGAAATGCAGATTACGTGGGCTTGTACAAGCCGTTCGATGTGCATTAAATAGTTGGATGTGAAGTGTTGTTTTTCATTCTTTTACGCCTTTGTCTTTTAGATGAAATGCGCTTACACACGTTTGTATATATAGGTCAAAAGTGACCAATGAGTGCTGTGCGGGTAATTCAAATCGAAATGGAAAAGTTCCCCAAATTCTCCTGAGTCGAATTCAACTTTGCTTTCCAATTTATTGTTTTTCTTTACACTTCGTGTTGAATTTCTGAGTTTCATCATGGTATCAGAGCTTGGAGCTAGTGTAAAGCGTTGAGAATTGCAGTAAATACCTCTTTGTTGAATTCTAGGGTTCACGGCAGTGTGTTCCATTTTTACCTGCAAGGAAATGACGCACACTGAAGAATCGAAGAATAAAGAGCTGTTGGCGATGAAGCGCAGGCAGCAAATTGAGGACTTGATGGAGGAGCAACTTCAGGTTCATGGGTCGGATAGTCCGGGCATGCAGTTGGTTAATATACAACTGACTGAATCGAACTTCCTGATCTGGAAAAGTGCAATTGTCTCTGCACTTGAAGCAAAATTGAAGCTTGGTTTCATTGATGGCACTTTGAAGCGACCAAATGAGGACTCTGTCTCTATTATGAAATGGAAGCGAGCCAATAGCCTTGTGTGCTCGTGGCTTAGGGGATCTATGCACCCACATGTCATGAAGAGCTACATGTTTGTATCAGATGCTAGGATTATGTGGCTGAGCTTGGAGAAAAGGTTAGGTACCACCAACCTTCCGCACTTGTACGATTTGAAACGAAATATAGCTGTTATGAGGCAGGGGAACATGACCGTCTGCGATTTCTTTGGAAGATTGCAAGAATTGTGGGATCAATATGACCAATTGAGGCCTATGCCGTTTGTGGAGGGAGAGATTGGTGAACTGCTAACAAAAAGGGATAATGAAGACAAAGTAATTGTATTTCTGATGGGGCTTAATGACATCTATGAAAGTGAGAGGGGCCACATTATTAGAATGCATCCACTGCCTGACATGGACATGGTGTACAACATTGTAGTCACGGCTGAACGGCAGAAGAAAGTGAGTACAGATATTGCTGCTACACAGGAAGGTTTGAATGTTGCCATGGCAGTGCGTGCAGTGAACTGGAAAAGGGACAGTGGGGCAGGATCACGGATTGATAAGAGTTTGCTAAAATGCAATCACTGCACTAAGACAGGGCATACCATTGATGATTGTTTCAAGCTGAAGGGATATCCAGACGGGTGGAGTGATAAGAGGAGTGACAAAGGGGATCGGAAATGTTCTCATTGTACTAAATCTGGTCACACAATAGAGGAGTGCTACAAGTTAAAGGGGTATCCAGAGGGATACTTTGATCAGAAAAGAAAGCAGAAACAACCTCAGTTTGCAAACCAAGTTCTGTTTTCAGATCCTGGAAACCCTGAGTACACCCCACTGGAGATGACAGGAGAGTATTCAAGCAAAATCTATGAAGTCATAGGTAATATGCAAAAGGAAATTCAGAGACTTTCTGCTGGAAAGGGAACAAGTGATGATGGAGGACAAATGAGAGTGAACATGGCGCATTTTGGTGATTTCTCAGGTACCACAAGTTTTAAGTCTATACTGCCCACTAAGAACTGTGATATTTCCAGGATTGAATGGATAATTGATACTGGCGCAACAAATCACATGTGCATTCATCGTGACTCCCTATCAAACATACAAACTTTTACATCTTTAACACCGGTATGGTTGCCGGATGGAAGCAAAAAACCGGTTGAACACAGTGGTGATGTGATCCTTTCTCATGACATCAAACTGAAATCTTGTCTCTTTATGCCATGTTTCAAGTATAACCTTTTATCTGTCAGGAAGCTAACAAAAGATTCAGACGTGGGATTATTTTTTCTGCCTGATCTATGTGTGTTGCAGGATCTTAAAACGCATAGAACAATTGCAGTGGGACATGTACAAAGAGAACTATATATTTTGAATGCTGACTCATTCACTGTGGATGCAATAAGAGATGGCAGTATGAAGTTTGCATCACATATGGGCAGAATGAGTGCAGCAGCAGTATCCAGATCAGTTTCAGTACATAATGATGTTTTTGAAGCTTGTAATGCTATGACTTCAAGTTTAATGCATAGCCGTCTTGGGCACCCCTCCCTTGATGTAATGAACCATCTGAATCTTGCAACAGACATTTCAGATTTGAGAAAAATGCTTGATCAGTGTGCTGTTTGTCCTATGTCAAAACAGAGTAAACAAAGCTTTAATATCAGTTTGCACAGGTCAAGTAAATGCTTTGAATTGATACACATGGATGTGGGGGGGCCTTATAAGCTTCCCACGCTCACTCTTTGTCAATATTTCCTTACTTTGGTGGATGATTATAGTAGGTGTACATGGACTTTTTTGTTCAAGTCCAAGGATCAAGTTGTGAACCTGATTGAAAGTTTTCTGTTTTTTTTGTGAAGACACAGTATGGTGTGTCAGTGCAGAAGGTCCGTAGTGATAATGGGTCAGAATTCATGAATGAAGGATGTCACAAGCTGTTTCAATCTCATGGAATAATACATCAGAGAAGTTGTCCCTACACTCCACAGCAGAATGGGCTAGTGAAGAGGAGACACAGAACATTGCTGGAAGTTGCAAGGGCCTTGCTGTTTCAGGCCAAGTTGTCAAAACATTCTGGGGGGAAGCTGTTCTAACAGCAACCTTTCTTGTTAATCGTTGGCCAAGTAGAGTTTTAAAGTGGATGTCCCCATATGAAGTCTTGCATCAAAGGAAACCTGACTTGTCTGGATTGAAAATATTTGGCTGCAAATGCTCTGTGATGGATCTTAGACATGGAAGAGACAAATTAGATCCCAAGGCCGTGCAAGTTGTATTCATTGGGTATCCTGCAGGTCAAAAAGGTTACAAAATTTACATTACCTCTACACAAAAGATTGTAACATCTAGAGAAGTAAAATTTTTTGAAGACTGCCCTGGGGATATAATGGTTGATGCAGCTCCTACACAGAATCCTGCTGCATGGAAGTTTTATGCAGATGACACAGATGCACCAGTACTTCATCCACCTTCCACATCTGCACAGCAACAGCCTGCTGAAGAAAGTTCCCAACGCCCCTCCAATGACATAGAATTGGAACAACAGGCTGATATAGATACATCCACAGAATCACATTCTGCTGCTCCCAGTCTGGACAACCATCTTGCAGCGGGCATCAGAAGAAGTACACGTGAGACTAAAGCTCCATCTTGGCTTGATGATTTCTATGTGTTTTCAACAACAGACAATCAGACTGCAGAAAATCAGATTTGCCTTTCAGATTCGGGTTGCTTGTTTTCAAGGGCACACTGTGAGTTTACTGCTGCCATATCAGCCATATCAGAACCAAAAACTTACACTCAAGCACAACAAGATACAAAATGGGTGGCTGCAATGAAGCAGGAGTTTGCAGCTTTGGAGGAAAACAGAACTTGGCAGCTTACTTCACTTCCAGCAGGCAAAACAGCAATTGGGTCTAAGTGGGTATACCGAGTTAAATGCAAACCAGATGGAAGTATTGAACGGTACAAGGCCAGGCTTGTGGCAAAAGGGTATAATCAGATAGAAGGTGAAGAATACTACGAGATCTTCAGCCCCGTGGCTAAAGTGGTCACCGTCAGATTGGTATTTGCCATTGCAGCATCAAAGGGATGGACCATCCATCACCTAGACATCAATAATGCGTTTCTTCATGGTGCATTAAATGAAGAGGTATATATGCATCCACCATTAGGCTATGATAAAGCCAAGAAGGGGCAGGTTTGCAAGCTCCTCAAGTCTCTCTACGGTTTGAAACAAGCATCACGCCAATGGAACATTGCCTTCACAAGCAAACTGACTGCTTATGGCTTTGTGCAGTCTTATCATGACCCCTGTCTTTTCACTTGTACAATTTCTGATCAGCAGCTTTTTTTGCTCGTCTATGTGGACGATGTATTGCTCACTGGTACTTCTTTGACAGAGATGAGCAAGGTGAAGGCTTATCTGCATGAAGCCTTCACAATCAAGGATCTAGGAGTGGCCAAGTACTTCCTTGGCATGGAAATAGCCTATTCCAAGGCCGGACTGTACATCAATCAAAGGAAATATATCAAAGATTTGCTGGCAGATTCCAACTATCTTCACTGCAGCTCGGCAGCCAGCCCTCTACCAGGAAATTTCAGATTTGATTCAGATGATCAGGATCAATCTGGACTCTATCATAACCCTGAAAAATATCGCAGGCTCATTGGAAGATTACTCTACCTCAGCTACACCCGGCCAGACCTTACTTATGCGGTTCAACAACTGAGTCAATTTGTTCAGAAACCGCGTGATTCACATTGGGATGATGCACGTCATGTTCTTAGATATTTGGTTGGGCATCAAAGTCTTGGCCTTTTTTATTCCAGACATTCTTCCACTAATCTTTCAGCGTATAGTGATGCTGATTGGGGGAGCTGCAGATCTTCACGGCATTCCCTAACTGGATACTGTATCTTTCTGGGTTCTAATCTTGTATCTTGGAAGACAAAAAAAACCAACTATTGCTTGTTCTTCCGCAGAAGCAGAATATCGTGCTATGGCTGCGACAGTTAGAGAAGTTCAGTGGATACTCTATATGCTTACAGATTTCAAAGTTTTATTGAATCTGCCAGTTCCTTTTTTTTGTGATAATCGTGCAGCATTGGACATTACAGCCAATCCGGTGTTTCATGAAAGGACCAAACACATCGAGATCGACTGTCATGTGGTACGGGATCAGTTTAAAGCAGGGGCTATCCTCCCTCAGCACATATCCTCCCTTCACCAACCAGCAGATCTCTTCACTAAGGCGTTGCCCACAGCCCCCTTTCAATTCTTACTTGGCAAGATGAGTCTCTGGGGCGCTCATCTTGAGGAGGGGGTGTTGAATTATCAAGTTGCATTGACAGTTGACAGTAATATTGCACTGAATTGCAGGAACAATGATCTGAACGAATCTGGAGAACCTGGATCATCATCTCTGCACATGATGGATTCTGTTTCCTCTGTTTCTCATGTTGAAAAGGAAAGGAAATTACACAGTGGGTCGAAACGATTTCTGTCAAGTGAAACAGCGACTTGTGTTATGGGAAATGCAGATCACGTGCGCTTGTACAAGCCGTTCGATGTGCATTAAATAGTTGGATGATAAGTGCTGTTTTTTATTCTTTTACGCCTTTGTTTTTTAGATGAAATGCGCTTACACACGTTCGTATATAAAGGTCAAAAGTGACCAATGAGTACTGTGCGGGTAATTCAAATCAAAAATGGAAAAGTTCCCCAAATTCTCCTGAGTCGAATTCAACTTCGCTTTCCAATTTATTGAATTTCTTTACACTTCGTGTTGAATTTCTGAGTTTCATCACCGTGCCCAGCCTGTTTTTGTATATCATTTATTTAATGTAAACAAAAAATAGAAGAAAAATATGTAGTTATGTCGGGTTGTCCGCTAAGCCTGGATATTAGGCTGGCCCGCCTATGGTTACAACTTACAAACTCAACCGAGTCCGACGGATCATTTTTGATCGGACCCATATGCTTATCTCGTCTTCCTTTGTTTTAAGAAATTAGAGACGAAAATTGAGAAAAGTGAATGTAAACACCCTTTTAAAAAAAAGTAGGGATGGCCAAATAGAAATTTGGGACAAGTATTGGCCATATCTGAATTCGTTCCAAAAATAAATAGGACCAGAAATCTAGTCCCGAATTGGATAACAGGACGGGATGAGTTTCGGGAATTCCTGAAATCATATGTCTAAAAATGGGTAATCGGGACGGGTATGACTATTATCCGAATTTGTCCTGAAAATCAAGGAGACCAAAAATATGATCTCGTTCCTATTCCAAATATCCAAATTCCCAAAAATTTTGGAAATTCAGGTAATGGGATGAGGCGGATTTCGAGTTTTTGGGAAAATTAGAAACCGTTTGGCACCCCTAAAAAAGTATGTTAAATTATTTTTAGTAATATCTATTTCAACAATTTTGCAATGATCCACAAATATTTTTATAGTTAAGTATTGCTTTTGTTGCCTCTAACATAACATCTGACATTAAGGCCCTATTTTGCGCAAGCATT
>JAOWBN010238533.1:0-12191 GCA_028565015.1 Pinguicula moranensis
GGACTCCTTGGTGGATTGAGACTCCTAGGTGAATTAGGACTCCGTATTGAAATGGGAATCCTTGTCATTTTAGAACTTCTTGTCGAGTTAGGACTCCTTGTTGGATTAAGACTCTTTCCGGGGTTAGGACTCCTTATTGGATTAGGACTCCTTGTTGAGCTAGGACTCTCTCCGGGTTTAGGAATCCTTCGGGGATGAGGACTCTTTTGGATTAGCCATGCTACCCTCCAAATACGTCTTGAGCCTCGAAAAACTCGAAAAATTCGAACATCTTCATCATCCACATTCAAAGATCTGATAATCTCGTTGCTCGTACCTAGGTTCACTTCATTACATTTATAAGCTTCCGGTTACAAGGAGCGTTTGATAACTTCACGTAATACACATTCATCACCCAGAATTATGAATATCTCAAATATGAATTAATACTATATTACTTTGCTGATGACACAAATACAATCCATCCAACAAGTCAATATAGATTAAGTCCAGTACTCATGTACCCCGTACATTCATATTTCATGTGATTAAATAAATATGCCGTATCAGTGATCTGTGAAATAAGATCATACATTAATCCACATGCTAGTCCATATAATCATTTAGTTGTTTCTTTGCTAATGACTTATGACTAGGGACTAGTTTAGAGTTTTGATCATCATTTATGGAGTTTCACAATTTGATCCTCAACCCAAATGATCCATAATATGTATATATATAAAACTCAATGAAGAAAATGATATACATCATTCAGTATACATGAAACCAACAAGTATACCATCAACTGATTGGTGCTCTAGGCTACTAACCAACAAAGGTTTCATGTGATTCTACCCTCGTCGATTAGGTACTGATGGTTTTATAATCCAGCGATGCCAACTCGAGATCGCAGGATGCGAAGGATATCCGACGCCTAGCTAAGAATTCGTTGTGACACCGACATAATTTTATTGACGCGGTGAAGCCACTCATGGGCATGTTTCGGTATCACTCGGGCGAGGCAGTACTGGTTGTGCTTCTTAACCTGGCCGGCAATGATGAAATGTAAGCTCTGTTTTGATTGTGGTACATTCGAACATTGCCGTTGAAAGTTTGTTCCATAACTTTTATTTTTTTTACCTATTTGAAATTTTGCCGCACCAAGAGTCATGCTTATTTCAGTTATATTGGCGTTTGTTCATTTGATAGTTTTGGCCACTAATCCCCTTAGCATGAGAGATGCATTACTTTTCAACCATTTTTCCTTCTGTTCTTCAGTTTGACTTTCTTTCTTTCCTTTTTTTGTAGTACATATCAATAATACTTTTCTCTTCTACTCAATTGATCTCCTTCTCTTTCAAATAGAAACACTACTAAGAATAGGCTTATGAATAAACTCTTGTCTATCTACTTTTTGTGAAAGAGCAAATGCTCATATTCATAAAGATTAAATTTTACCGTTTTCTTGTTGAAGTTGGACCTTTTGTTGTATTCAAATTGATTTGATATGCTTCTGTAGATGCTAAAGTATGTTTGGATGATTTTTATTAGATGTATTAAGTAAAATGATTTTAAGCATGAGAAGATGGACTATGGGAAGCATTTTGATGATTCTGGATAAGAAATAAAATATGAGCATTAGGGTTAGCTGGAACGGCTAATTAGTTGGTCTGTATCTTCAAGTGATGCTCATTGTTTTTTTCCAAAAAATGTTCCTTCTTATTTTGCAAGATAATGAAATACCATTGTTTTTTTGGATGCTTTCCCAAGCTCTTTCATTGGATATTCTGTGCTATGAGGATATAATGACTTGTTTCCAAGTTAGGTATGTATAGTTGGTGGGGTATTCTTTACACGTGTTGACTTTTTTTCTTCTCTTTTCATCTTTTTTTTGCCCACTTTTTGCTTGTATCATCCAATCCTTTTCTTTACTCTTACTCATGAAGCTTCTTATAAAAAAAAAAGGGTCTTTGCTCATGAAGCTGTCGTTGGATGAAGTTTTCATTTTTTCTTCTGGAAGAAATTTTCTTTTGCTTATTTTGTACGATTATGGCAAGGATTTAATGCTTGCAAAGAATAAGGCAATTTGGATTTCTAGCTACTTCTCAAAGTTCTTTTTTGATTATCGTGCCTCAAAGTTTTAATCTTCTCAAAGTTCTGTTTTGATGATATTGATTTTCATTTTCAATTTTGTTGGGATGTTGATGTTGTAAACCCTAAACTCGTTTAATTGACAACAGATGAAAAGACAGGGTGGTATGATGGGCAGGAATTTTCCTCTGTTGCTTTCTGGGATCACCCTTTGCTGTAATTGACATTGTTGAGTTTTGATCTACAGATATGGCTGAAAACTGCTGAAGTTTTGGCCCACTATCGCCTTATTGGTTCATTTACTATATGTGTTCAAGTAAAGAAACAACAAGTTCTATTGAATTGAATTCTGAGGTGAACTTTCTGGGCATTCTCTTAGCTCATTCGGAAGCATCTCATCTCATAATTATCCATGACTGTTTATGTTTATAGCATGACCACTTGATGAAATCGGAGGGAACTGGAGTAAATGGCCCATACTACTGGAAGGATTGTCCGTTGATTTCTTTAGCCCATACCTGTGTTCTAGCTCCTTCTTAAAGACTCTGTAAACAGGTGAAGCCTATACTTGGAAGATTGAAGAACACAGTTTTGATCCTTGGAACCACCTTTTTATTTTGTATATCTCCGTTTATCGATGGTGAGAGCAGTCAAAGTTCTTATAATCCATCAATTGAACTTGGCGGTTGAGCAATCCCTGGTGTTTACAACGATCAATTTGTGAGAAACTTTGAACTAGATGCTTTTTGTGGGGAAACTGCTCCCTTGCAATCCATAATACATTGATCATGTAGCTGAAAATTTACTTTCTTGCGAAAATTTATTTTTTCTTGGCTTTAATTGCCATGTACAAATTACAAAGAACCCAAAGACTTTATTATTCTAACATCATTATCAATGAAATTTTGGGCACCCCAAGCGCCTAATTGATGTTAGTTATTTATCAATTTTTTTCAAGTAAATTTTCTCCATGTCACAGCGATTCATCAAGTAACCCGGCCTTCGCAGGCATACATTGACAGAGAAAACCTTGTGGGAGGTGTGAGAACCAGACGGAGGGGGTGGGATTTGGTCGGTTTGAGAATCGGACAGCGGGGGCATATGGTCCGCATATTTATTTTTCTCCATGTCACGATGATTTGGTCAAAAGGAAAGAAGTTGGAGCAAGAAATTAGAGTTTATAGAAAATTTGATCAATTTATACTATGTCCAAGGGCTTTTTGGTAATTTGACACACTAAACCCTGAACTGTAAGGATAACCTGATTGTGCAACACAGATACCAAACTTGGATTCGAATGAAGGTTGATACCAGACTACCAAACGGAGGATATAACAGGTGACACCACAGTAGCCCCCAGGTTATATGCGAACTCGGATTGCACCAATATGAGTACCAAATGGACTCTCACAGGTCTATCAATGATGACCTCATAATGCAGCTGACCACGACCACCAAGAGCATTCAAGACCTAATAGCGCAGTTGGCCACGACCTCAAGTAGTTTCGAGCAGGAAACTCAAGCTAACTTCAAAGACCAATCTGTAGCTATAAGAAATTTGGGGGCTCAAGTTGATTAATTGGGAAATCAGCTTTCTGAAAGGCCATCAAGTGCCTTACCAAGCCCAAGGAGCACTGTCAAGCTGTAACCTTGAGGAATGGAAAAGAGTTGTAAGGAAATCCAAGACGTGGCCCTGCATCAAAGTAAAAGAGGGATCAAAATCCCATGGAGCCACTGCCAAAATCGGATGATGAGCAATTGCCACCAATCCCCTTTCCTCAAGGTTGAAACAAAGCAAGCTATACAAGCAATTTCTGAAGTTTCTTGATGTTTTCAAGAAAATCCACATTAATATTACCTTTGCGGAGGCCTTGGAGCAAATGCCATGCTATGTTAAATTTATGAAGGACATTTTGTCCAACAAAACGAAGTTCGAAGGTTATGAAATAGTGGCTCTAACAGAAGAATGCAGTGCAATCCTTCAAATGAAATTGCCCCCAAAGCTTAGGGATCCACGAAGTTTTACTATTCTTTGCTCTATTGGTAATTCCACTTTTGATAGAGCATTATGTGATATTCGTGCAAGTATTAATTTGATGTCTCTATCGATTTTTAGAAGCTTGGATTATTGGAATCATTGAGGATGCCCTAATCAAAGTTGACAAATTCATATTTCTAGCTGAATTCATCATTCTTAATATGGAGGAGGACTGGGATATTCCCATTATTTTTGGGAGACCATTTTTAGCCAATAGAGGAGCCTTGATTGATGTCGAAAGAGATGAGCTAGTGCTGCGTGTCCAAGGAGCAGAGGCAAAATTTATGTGTTTCAGGTTTTGAAACACCCAGACCTTCGGGAGAATTGTTCAAGTATTGTCTCATATGATCACATGCCTTTGGAAGGATATGAGTACCATAGAGATGACCTGGAAAACTATTTTTTGAGTGAGAATACCAACATATTAGAGGAGCCCACAATCAAGGAATATCCTCAAGCGATCTCAATTGAACAAGCACCTACCATTGAGTTAAGGCCCTTGCCCACACACTTAAAATATGCTTTCTTGGGAAAAGAAAGTACATTGCCAGTCATCATTTCAAGCACCCTATCACAGCTGGAGGAAGAAAGTTTGTTGAGAGTGATTCGGGAGCACAAATGCGCTATGGGATGGGCTCTGGCTGACATAAACGATATTAGCCCATATTTGTGCATGCACAAGATTTTATTGGAAGAAGGTAGCAAACCCTCTATAGTTGCACAACGACGATTGAGTCCAGTAATGAAAGAAGTGGTGAGAAAGGAGATTCTAAAATGATTGGATGCTGGGGTAGTATACCCCATTTTTGATAGCAACTGGATAAGCCCGGTCCAATGTGTCTCCAAGAAAGGAGGTGACCGTGGAGGTCAATGAAAACGATGAGTTGATTCCTAAAAGAACAGTACCCGGATGGGAAATTTGCACGGATTATAGATTCTTGAACAAGGCCACAAGAAAAGATCATATCCGCTACCTTTTATAGATCAAATGTTGGATAGACTTGCGGGAAATAAATTTTATTGTTATCTTGATGGATATTCACGTTATAATCAAATATCTATTGTCCCCGGAAGACAAAGAAAAGACAACATTCACCTGCCCTTATTGTACATTTGCTTTTTGCTGCATGCCCTTATGGTCAAAATTCTTCAAACGACTTGTAGAGCAATACCGCTTACGTGTCTTCCAATCTGATCCAACAGTGCAATAATGGCTTCGAAAGGACGTCTCTGGCAGCTGAAGAAACAAATCAAAGACATCAAATCATAAAACTTCATTTCTCTGAAAAGAACTCCAAAACTCTCCGATGGCAATTCACGCAAAAATTCAATGCCTTCTCCACAATCTGCCAGTGAAACAACTTTGTTTTGCGTTTTCTATGTTTTGTGCACCAGTTTAGTCCAAAGGATCTTTGAACCTCTATTCATAGAATCCAGATGGAGGATTCTCACTGAACAACTAAAATACCAGGGATTTGGCAAATCCCTAGGGATTCAACTATTTTTCTTGAAGCACCTTTCTTTTGACTAAGAATCTACTAGATTCTTAGTACTATCTATAAGATGCGATGTTTTTTTGGTGTATTACTCAATAATAAAGCAGTGAGCACCTGATTTCGAAGCTCAACGTGGATGTAGTCGGCATCTAAGAAGTTGATGAACCATGAGACTTAAAATCTGGTGTTTATGGTCAGAATTATGCTTTATTTTGTTAATTCTTCCTTAATATTGCAAAGAAGTTACTAATTATTTTTTGTGAACTTAATAAAATATGAGATTAGGTCTCAACAAGTGGTATCAAAGTCTGGTTCCAAGGAAAATCTCAGATTCACGATGAAACTTGAATAGATCCTTGGCAACATTCGGTGAAAAATTAATTATAGAAGGCTAATTGAGGAGTTAACGTCATAAGCCCACTTTAATAATTTCCTTTTATCTCTTTCATTACCTTTAGTTTCTGCTTAAACATTTTTACTTACTATTCTATAACTGCTAGGCTTGGGATTTGAACAACTTTACAACTTTCCTAAGTGCATGGTTTGTAGCCATTTTGTGGTCCTATGAGACAATTGGTGAGGCTTGTAGCCATTTTGCGGTCTTGTGAGACACCTTTCTATAAAGCTTGCAACCATTTTTATCACTACTTTTACCGTAATGTTTTTGGGGTGTTTTGCTATATTTAGTCCTAAAATTATTTTTTCACTTAGTGGCAATTTGTGTTCTACGTGACTCTGTCTTTCTCTGTGTAGCTTATTAAGTTAGAACACAACCTGAGCATAAATCTCAAATCATGACTAACAGAATTGAGATTAACTTTTTTCATGGAAAAGGTGAGTTTTTTTTATAGGCCAAAGAGTATCGATCCCTTGACCTCAAAATTGTGAGGTGAGTTGATCACCACTTGAGCAACCAAGAATTATGATGGAAAAGGTGACTTGAATAGTTGGAGTAAAAGATTGAAAGCCTCGTTGTCTCACAACAAGGTACATTATGCATTATACAGTGATGAAACTAATTGACCCGAGGCTGCGAAGCCCAAGACTGAAGAAATAAAAGAAAACGTATGCAACCTAATAATTCTAAACCTGTTTGATTCAGTACTAAGAAAAGTAGATGGAAATTAAGATCCCCTTAATCTATGGAGCAAACTTCGGTCTTTATAGGCATCTAAAACTGTGACAAATTTGATCTTAGTTAAAGGTGCCCTGTTTTTTTTTCCAAAATGGATCCATCTAAGTCATTGGATGAAAATCTAGATGAGTTCTTTAAGTTAAACCAAAATTTAAAAGGAACTGAACATTAATTGGATGTTGGAAGCCAAGCCATGATTCTGTTAAACTCTCTGCCTAAAGATTTTCTTGTTGTAAAAAATGTCCTGCAATACCCTGCTGTGGTTTCTAAGCTACATATTATTTTGTGTGGCCTTAAGTCTAGAGAACTAACAATAAAAAATACTAGAAATTTGACAAGTGCCTTTTATGTGAATGTTAAACCTAAGTCCTCTAAACACATTGATAACAAAACAAGTTACAGAAAAGAAGACAAGAAAATATCAAGAGATGACATTAAACAAAATTTCAGAAATGATAGAAGAGGAAACAAGGATAAGGATAAATGACAAAAGAAGAAAGATAATACTTTTATTGCTATAAATCTGGTCACATTATAAAAGTCTTTATAAATTGAAAAACAAACAGTCTGAGAATCATGAATCCATTGTGGCTGTATCTAAATTTGATGAAGATGATAGTGAATTTCTCTGTGTCTGACTATGTAGTTGAAGCTCTCACTGTGTGTGATGATTCTGTGAGTGATGAGTGAGTATTGGATTATCGGTGCACCTATCACAAGTGTCCTCACAAAGAATTGTTTATAAATCTGAATGAATCTAATTTAGGCACGATTTACATGAGAAACCACAACAAGTGTGCTGTGGAAGGGACTGGGTCTATAAATTTGAAAGTATTAAATTGAAAAGATATTAGTATTTTAGATGTTCATTATATTTTTGACTTAGAAAGGAATTTGATCTCTTTGGGGGCTCTGGAGGAGTTTGGTTGTATTTTCTCTGCTCAAAATGGTGTGTCGAGTGTTTCTAAAGAAAATAGGGTTCTTTTAACTATCGAAAGGAAAAATAGGTTATGTTTCTTGAAGGTAATCATATTGATCAGTTTGATAATTGTTCACTTGTTGCATCCACTGCTGAAAAAACAAAATTATGGCATCTTCGTTTAGATCACATGAGTATAAAAGGTTTGACAATCTTGCACTCTTTTGGCTGTTTAGGAAAAGTTAGAATCTCTAAACTTGAATTATGTAAAAAACAACATAGCATTAAATTCCAAATGGTTTTCAGTCTTCTCAACGTGTACAGGAATATTTGCATACTGATCTTTTGGGTCCTGAGGCTATTTCCACTCATGGGAGTACAAGTATTTTCTAAGCATTGCAGATGATTTTAGCAGAAAAGTATGGGTACTTTTGTTACAAACAAAAGACCAGGCTTTTTTGAAATTCTATGAATGGAATTTTTTTTTTAAAATCAAGTTGAACTTAAAATCAAATATCTTAGGACAGATAATGGTTTGGAGTCTTGTAATTTGATAATCTATGTTCTGAGTTTGGGATTACTAGGCATAAAACAGTAAGATATATACCTCAATAAAATGGAGTGGCTGAACAGATGAATAGAACTCTTCTAGATAAGGTTAGGAGTTTACTTGTGACATCTGGTTTGAGTAAACCATTTTTTGGGGAAGTTGTGAGCACGACTGCCTATCTAATAAATAAGAGTCCCTCATCAGCCTTAGATTTCAAGTGTCTTGAATTTGTTTGGTTCGGAATATATTAGAATTTGATTCATCTAAGGGTACTTGGGTGTGGAGCATATGCTCACAAAAAATCTAGAAAATTAGATCTTAAGTCCACTAAGTGTGTCTTTTTTGGCTATCAAGAAGGCACCAAGAGGTATAGGCTTTGGGACAGAAGTGTACTTGGTGTGAAAATTCTTATAAGTAGATATGTCATCTTTAATGAAACTTATTTGCATGTGTACCTAATAAATTTGCAGAGATATCAATTGAGAAAGAGGATAGGGATACTCCTTTCAAGGTGGAGCTTGGCAGAGAAGCCCTGTCACAAGGACCTGCTGAGGAAACTAATTCAAACTAGTCTCTTTCTAAACTTGGTCAGATTTAAACAGACCAGTCCCAATCCTCAACCTCAAACAGTTCATTTGAATAGTCCCTTTAGATTTCTTATAGTATACTTGGGAACTGTTACCTTTACCTAAAAATGTAAAAACAATAAGCTGCAAGTGGGTGTTTAAAGTAAAATAAGGTGCTACTAAATTTGAACCTTGCGTTTTCAAAGCTAGGTAAGTTGCTAAAGTGTTTTTTGCAAAGAGAGGGTATAGACTATAAGAAGTATTCTCTCTTGTTGCAATGTATAAACAATTAGACTAATGCTTGCCTATGTTGCTAGTTTTGACTAGAAATTAGAACAACATGATGTAAAAACACCATTATTGAATGGTGAACTAAAGAAAAAATTTACATGAACTAAAGAATAAAATTCACAACCTTACCATCTCCTCACATTGTATCATCTGCAACAGATCAGATTAGATCCTTTTTTTTCTTACTCTTCGTAGTTTTCCTTTCCTTTTTTCTTCTTTTATAGACTCCTATTTTCTTTATTTATTTTTGTAAATTCTTACCACTGGTAAGAAAGTTGTGCATTACCTCATTTTTTTTTATACAATTATGGCTTAACAAAACCATATCATGTCTATATGTTGAAAAAAATCACCCTATGATCTTAAACAAGAACCTCGCCAATGGTATAAGAGATTTGATACTTATATGTTAAAATTAGACTTTTTGTGCAGCAGTTATGATCCATACCTCTATTTCAAACATGTTGACAATATCTTTGTGTTTATAGTGTTATGCGTTGATGACATGTTTTAAATTAGTAAGTCCAAATCTGAAATTAACAAACTGGAATAGCAACTTAGAAATTAATTGGAAATGAAGGATTTAGGACTTGCAAAAAGAATTTTGGGAATTGAAATACTTAGAGACTGAAAATCCTGAACTTTAAAACTGCATCAGTCTATGTATTTGGAGAGACTACTTAAGAAGTTTTAAATCTTTGTCCCTACCTTTAGCTGCTCATTTTAAGCTTAGCAAAAAGCAGTGCCCTAACTCCCCATGTGAATATGAAAAAATGGAAAACATGCCATATGTAACATGCTTGGTTCCTTGATGTACTTTATGGTTAGCACAAGACCTGACATTTGCTTTGTCGTTTCACTTCTAAGTAGATACATGTCTTGTATTGGCTTTAAACATTGATTTTCTGGAATTCAAATCTCCAGCAAAATAACTATCAACATATCCTACATTTGTTTTAGATTCATTTTTAGCCGTAATCTTATTTTTGAAAAAATTGATTGAACTCAAGAAGACACACACTAATCTCCATGCTGCAGATTCTGGTACCAAGATTGTGACCCAAGCTAAGTTTCAGACCAATCCGAAACTATTTGGGATTAACTAACTGTGTTAGTTGCAAGAATTGGGTGGAGCTGCAAAGGAATTTGAAGAGCTCACTGATATATATAATTTTATTATTCCTAATCTGTTGGAACATCGCGTGATGAGGTTTTCTCAAGGTGGAGATTGAAAGAATTGTGAAATACCCCATCTACCCTCAACATACCATGTGAAATTCCCCTTACAGATTTACTACCCAAAATGTATTGGACTTATTATGTATTGTGAAATTTCAGTCGTTGATCGCTTTTGATCAAACGGCTCTTGCCCAATTGGTGCCTTGAGACTTGGCACCTTTGTTGAAGCAATCTGGATCGTGTCTTCATGTTTGATCCAATAGTGCAAAACAATGACTTCAAAGAGATGTATTGGAAAGATTAAGAAACACATTGAAGACATCAAATGTTGAAATATCACTTCTCTGAAAATAAATCCACTACCTCTGATGGTGATTCACGCATAAATCCACTACCTTCTCTAAAATCTGCTAGCGAAACAGCTTTGTTTTGAGTTTTCCTTGTTTTGTGCACCAAATGAGTTTGTGTGTTAGCTATTTGGTGACAATCCTCCATCTGGATTCTACTTACAGAGGTTCGAAGTGTTGGTCAGTGACCTCGTGCACCAATCTGTGGGCTTGTTAGTTTCATGTATACATAATGATGTATATCACTTTTTTTCTTTGAGTTTTGTATATATTATGGATCATTTGGGTTAAAGACTCGAATTGTGGAACTCCATAATTTAATCAAGACTCTAAATTAGTCCATAGCCTTAAGTCATTAGCAAAAGATTAACTAGATGATTATATTGACTAGCATGTGAATTAATGTATGATCATGTTTCACAGATCATTGATACGAGTATCCATTTAATCACATAAAATATGAGTGTATGGGGTACATAAGTATTGGACTTGACCTATATGGACTTGCTGGATGGATTGTGTTTGTGTCATCAACAAAGTCATATAGTATTAATTTAGTTATCTAAGATATTTATAATTCTGGGTGATGAATGTGTATTACGTGAGGTGATCAAACGCCTCTTTTACCTGAGGGGTTATAAAGGTAAGTTTTCTGAATATGCACGATTCATGCTGAAAGTTATGAAATATCAAGATGATACTTTTGTCCATCTATTTTGGATGAGATTATTAATATCCCTGGGCTCCTTGATGCAGTAATAATTGTTATGCATTTACTTGTGATTATGGGATAAGCATATATTAACAATTATGTACTGAAAATCAAGAAAGTAATTAATGGTAAAGGATGACACACTCTTACGCTTGACATTAACTATTGGATATTAATTGACGAAAGAATTAATACTAAATGAAACTAAAGGATTACGATTTATCTATATTAGATTGGATCATAATGCATTGCTAGATGTTGCTTACGATTCATAAATTAATGCGATTAATTTATTATCGATTTAGATATGGATCTTAATGGGTCGCTTTTTTTGGCAAACTGAAATATTAAAAAATAATTATGTGAGACATAATTGGCGGGTTTTACGGACAAAAATGAATTGAGTTTTGGTGTGACCCGAACCCAATCTAATTACGATTTATTGCAATTGGGCTCAATGAGATTGAGCCCAAAATGCTTAAATTGTGTCACTCGACCCCAATAGATGTGTTAATTGAGCCTAATTCGCAATTGAGCCCAAATCAAAGAAAAATAAGGTGCGACTTTGGTCGAATGAAATGTGAGACTTTCGTAACTTTCACGGATGGGGAAATTTGACCAAAACTTCAACTGAGAAGAAAACTTTCTCGCTCGATAAAAAATCTGTCAAGCTTGTCGTCACTTTTTCAGCCCGTTGTGGTCTAGCAGCCACTTTCAATTTGCCAAGGAGTGCTCTTGGTTGAAGTTCTCTATGTTGGGGACTTCGTGATTCTCAGGTTTTCGTCCGAATTGTTAGTGTTATGTCCTAAGACCAATCACCTTAGGCCTATGTATTAACACTTTTATGTTGTATATATGATTGTAGCAACCTTCACTATTTGTTTATTT
>JAOWBN010238544.1:0-12190 GCA_028565015.1 Pinguicula moranensis
GTGGGCATTAGCTATTATTCCTAAACTATCATTCACGATGTAGTTGGTGAAGTATTCCTCAACTTCCTGTCAAAATGCCAAGAATAAACGATCAAGGAATAGCATCGTCCAATTGCCCAGTGAGGTAATATAAAGTGCATCAGACAAACCAATACCTCAATTGTCACAGCATGATCTAGTTGGGTCATTGCGGGAGGATCATAATCCATAGGAGGAACTTGTCGCGGTGGAATCAAGTCAGGATCCCAACAAACAAAGTATATATCTCCATCTAAGTCGCTCCCAGAACATTCATTTGGATGGGGTCTGCAATCAGAAAAGGTTGATTTTCATGAGTTTACAGAACAGATTGAGATTTATAATATCTGAAGGGCTTCGCAAAGAGTAGTGTTGTTTGTAAAGCTAAGTAACAAGAACTTTCACATTTAAAAAACAATTAAGAATGTCAGAAGCATGGATTATGGTTGGTGGAATAATATGATGCCTCACATTAGACAGGAACATGGTTGAAAGTTTTTGAGATTCGTATGTTGGAATGTTTGCAATTTGAAGAAACAAAGTGTGCTTTTACCTTGGTCCTTTTCGTGGGAAAACAACGCAGTCCAACATGCGATGCAATGCCGGAACATCAATAGCTTTTAGAACACGAATATCCCCAGGATGCAAACATGGATTTTTAGCCACTGCAACCTTTCCTCTGATTATGCAAGTACCTCCGTATGAAGTAGTCGTATCATCGAAGAACTGTTGCTGTCGGGAACCAGAAATCTGTACAAAAACCTGTCCATAATCCAGCGTTCCAGTTTCATCTAGGCAGCCCATCATTTGCCGGGCTTTTGGGATAAAGATTCTTGATTTTGTCCGCAGATCCAGCAACTTGGATGAGCGAAAGGTTTGCAGCATCATTTGAAGGAAAGGTTCTACATCAGGTTTATAACCACATTTTAGCATTTCCCTGAGAATTTGAGTACTTTCTCCAGGAGACATCGAATGCAAAGCTACTTGGGCGCTTAATCGATCTACTAGAATATCATTCAGTTGGTCCACTACTTCTCTTTGCTTCTTCATAAAAATGCGATCATTAACTCCAAGAGTAGATAAAAGTGTGATGAGTTGGCGATTTAGGAAGCAAGGCTGATATTTGCTCCACGTCAAAACATCTAGCTTTGTATCATTTGATATATACTTGAGCATGCTTGGCCTTAACGATAACTTCACAGGTGAATTGGGATCAATCGCCACAACTCCTTTGTAGCCACCATATCTTATCTGAAAGGTAGATGGAATATAGCCTTTAACTTGGCATTTCCTAGCAACTCTACGAGCAAAGCCAGCTGATATTTTCCCTATCCCATCAGAAAAGACATATGTAGTTTTGTCTTTTACAACCCTGATATCTGGAATGCTTTCAACCTCATGTGCAGCAACAGTCAAGGTTTCTGTGGACGAACCAAATGACTGCCCAAGTCTTGCAGCATACTTCGCCACATTTCTTATTGAACGAAAATCACCCATCCACCGTCTGATATCATCAGCATTTAAGTACGTAGTAGGAGCAAACATCCAAACAGAACTTTCCCGCAACTGACTTGAGGAAAAGGCAAGAAATTCAAATCTCTTGTCCCCAATTCTAATGCCTTCCCTAAGAGTTGAAAAAATCCTCTGGTAGATCTTGGTTCTACTTTCATCCTTGGAACATATCTTCGGGGATAACACAGTTGAATACATTCTACCCCACTCTTCATCTATGAAAGAAACACGAAGAAAGTTATCAATGTGCTCTCTGTATTGGCGTAAAACACGGTTAGACACATTTATTTCAGGACCGCAGAAATAAACTTTCGTTGGAGTTACTTGAACTCTGTGGATATATACAAGACCATCATCCAAACAAACGATTGGTGATTTGGGTTGCTCTCGGGATGTGCGATATTTCTCATACTGCTCGCACAGCCATGTCACAGGATCATAGCAGCACTCTCTCGAATAGTAAAGTTTCTCAAGAGCATGCTCTATATGTGTTATATCAACAATCTGCGGATTGACCAGCCGAAAGAAGTTCACATCTAGGTTTGGCCCTGGTAGACATCCTGCCTGTACTAAACTACAGACCTTGAAAAGTATTTTGTAAGGCAACTCCAGTCCTTTTGGAGGATGAACAATCGGAACAAGAAAAGAATCATGAGAAAATGGGCCACCTCTCTCCAACTTGAGCGCACCATCCCTTTCTTTATAGTAGACAAACTTGTCTTTGAAATTTGGAAGTTTCATGCCATGTCCAAACTCAAGGCACAAACCAGAAGATTGCCCTATGAGTGATGCAGTAAAGTCTGTAGTTCTGACCCACCTATCATCTGGGTTTCCTTTAAAATGGCCATAAGATACCTCACTGAGCTTTTTATATATTCTTGGTGCACCAAATAACTATATGATAAGAAAGACACAGCTGAGTATTGCATTCTACTTCACATCAGGTTATGTACTGATACAAATAAGATGCAGTTAAAAAAGCAGAATAATTTAGGGGTACTTTTAAGTAAAGATTCAAAACATCTTGAGATCATAAGCAGTTGATCTGGAATAATTTCGGATGTCAAAGATAAAGCTGACTATGACGGAATAGAATCATATGTGCAAAGCAATTGAAGTGTACCTGTACAAGGAGGAGCTTTCCACGTCGACCACCTCGATGATACAACACAACTTGCCAGATACATTCATATGACAGTTGAAGCATGTATTCAACTGAATCATGGCACAAAAAGAAGCGTACTTTTTTCAACCCGGTCCCGAATGCGGCAATAACATTTTCACTTTTCCACAACACTGAAAATTTATCACACGATATCTGGCATCCAAAGTGCAAAGTAATATTATCTAAATCCGGCCAGATTGCCTTAGGCCTTGGAGCAATTTCATTATCTAGCTCCTTAGCTGCCATACCACAACCAACAAAATATGGGTTATCATTGACCCAGCTGATTATCTTCTCAACACATTCCACCTTTGTGAACTGGATTTTGGCATCCATCCTTGAACCCTTTGATAACTGTACTTCTAAGGCAATGACAGTCCCTTGGCCTGTAAGATGCTCGATGAACTGTTTAAGGGCTTCCTCACCGAGATGACGTTGAAAACCACAAACCTGAACAGTCTTCCCCATATGCACTCAATTTAACTGCGTTGAGAGTATATACTATGTGTGAGATGATCTGATGTTTCAACTATCGCCATAAGAATCCAGCTACTTATTGAGATGGATGAATCATCCTAGAGAAATCACAGAAACACATAAAAGGAAGGAGGGATGCAGAGATACAATGTGACACGAAAGGAATAATAAATCTCACAGCACATTCAACTAAAATAATAGCACATAAAGGCGCTATTCCAACCCCACAAAGAACCACAAGCCAAATCAATTTCTAACTGCTGACAAATCATTTCTATGGGTCACAAAATAAGAAAAATTAAGAATTTGTCACTTAGCGTTAAGTTCACACTCTCAGTAAAGCCTCAATAAACATCCTACCCTACCCTTTCTTTCCGGCACACACAAAGAAAAGATCACGAAACAGTAGAGTTTTTCAAGAGGATCAACCGAAATATGCTTGTAGTTAGTACTAAACTATGCAATACATTGTATGTAGCAGATAAGTAGAGACAGAAAGTTGCTGTACTACCAAGGAAACAGGAGAACTCTGACTGGGAAACTTGAAACTGCTGCACTACGCGACTGCGCCTTCCAAGAATTCTTCATTCTTGGTACATCATACTGTAATGCTGCATATACAATTGAAAAGCAAACCGGTTCAAGGTTTCATAGTGACGGCGAGATAAAGCAAGAGCGGAAGAAGACAGAAGAAGCGAAGAGAGCCAAATTCAAGAGAGGGTTGTTTCAGCGGAGGCAATAATAATGTTCGTGTTTATAATTATATTATATTAGGTAATAATTGAATTGAAGTCGTATATATATGCCTATTAAGAAAGAGAAGATTTCATGCCTCCATAAGGACACCATAAATATTGTAATTTATTTTATACTAAAAAATAACAATGAGAATTAATCAAATTACGAGAATCATAACAATAAAAAATAAAAAAACAATATATATTTATATATTTTGACTAAAAAATTAAATCTTTCATATTGTTCATCATACCATCCAAAAGATTCTTACCTCATGTCAATTGAAATAACTATTTAACCGATAATGTTTAAACTGTAATATATATAATATGAATCTAAGAAAATAATTTTTATTTGACAATGATAAATTAAAGTCATATGCCTATGAGGATTGAGGAGGGTTATGGAAAGAGAAGATTTCATGCCTTAATGACACCATCAATAGTGTGATTCAGTTCAGGAAAATCTGATTGTACAATAATTGGAACAATAATTGAACTAAAATTATAACATAACGATGACAGTTATTCATCTAATTAATCATTAAACTGCTAAAAAAAGAATTCGAAACAATTCATAATCTCATGATTAGCCTACCAACTCCTAGGCCCCTAGGGCCTAAACAACACTTTTTGAAGATGGGAATTACAAATACACTGCCCCTTGTTTATATTTCCCAATGTGACAACCTCCAATGTATCTGGCAAGACGAGACAAATGAACACCATGTACATGCATGCAAGAAGATGATCATCTTCATCATGATACTGAAGGAACCATGGTTATGTACTCTCTTCCTGTTATTGACCTAATGCCATGGGGAACCCGCTGCAACATGATCATCATCCATCCCTTCTTTAGCAGGGTAGCCAAGGCTTATGGCCTCTAGCCATTGATCAGTCACGCCGCAGGTAATCGCGTACCTGATTGTCTTTTCCAAGTACCCTTGATGAGTGATTGAGATGTGGCTGAACCGTCAACATTCTCATGATACCTGAAATGATGTAAAATAGAGAATTCAGCATTCAGTAACCAAGGATGTGTCACGCTCGAATGGCGAGATTCAGAGATGAGGTTCCAGAAGGATCGCTTTACTTGCCACAATACCGTCTCCAGATGCAGAAATATGAGCAGTATAAGGCGTGAGGAGGGCATCTTCCATGCCAGGAGCAAAACCGTGGTGTTCCTTGATGTAGTAATGTATCTTAGAAGTTCCGTTAGTCACGAATAAAACCTTGAGGTCGTCGTGCCAGAGCTTGGAGACTACTTCGAGAGAATAATAAGGGAACTTAGAGCTATCATTATCTGTGGTGTCGAACTTCTCAGATGGCCCGTAGTCCAGAGAGGAATTCAAACTCTTGCTTGGTGGCTTCGATGATACTGGATAGTTGCCATGCTCTCTGGATGAACATCTTAGCTTCTTCACTAGATTTCCAGAGTGGCAATGGAATATTGGGATCATAAAAGACGATGTTTCCTAGCATTTTTCCTATCTTGACAGCTTGAAATGTTGTTGATCTCATGCTTCTGTCAAGAAGGCTGAATGAGTTGAAGTAAAACATTTTTCCCTGAAAGACAAATTGCTCATTGGTAAGTGCACAATGCACAAAGCTAAAGGAGATTGGATATGAATAAGGGAGTAAAGCGATGGCAGTCGTATTTAAACAAGTAAAAGCTGGCCCGAGGAGTAGCATAAACACCCAAGATAAGCTAACCTCTTTCAACACATCAATATTAATCTCAGAACTTGACATGCAATCCTCTGAACACGGTTTGGCACTAGTCATCCTCAAGACAGCTTTTTTACCAATCTTCATCCTTGATGCACCGGTTGTCTTTCTGTTGTCAACGCGGATGGATCTAGTTTGCACCTTGTTGCTATTTAAGAAATAAAGTAAGGACTGACCATACTCATCATACCCAACTTTTCCCATGAATGCAACATAACTTGCACGTCCTCCTGAAGCTCTCACAAATCTCTCGGACTCCCACAGGGCATCCCTATTTCTGTCATGAAAGTCATAGTCGATAAGTTTGTTAGCTCGTCTTCCGTTTGGCACTGCACCGAAGCAACAAATTAAAGGTGGCCATCCATAGCATAGGTGAAGCTTATGTCCTTTTCTTCATCGCCTATATCCAATCCCAAATATACTTCACTGTCTTCATCCAAGGCCTGGGAAAACATATCACCCGCAATTAATTTATTCCCCGTTATCCTGATTATCGGTAACAGTGGCATTTTTTTTCTAGGTCTTCTCTGCGTTGTAATCTTTTGAGAAGGCACTTCATCCAACGCCACAGATGTTGTTGGAGCTGCATTTGATCAAATTGCAATAAGCAGACTAATGTGGTTATGTATATAAGTGGAGGAGTTTAAACTGTTTCACATGATCGAGCAAAGATTCAACCTTTCTTCTGAGTTGTTGTTTGGGTTTTGTCCGAATTATCAGTTGAGACTGAAGCCGCTAAAATACCCTCGTCTGCAGTCGACAAGAATACAAGAATTCTAGCATTTTGCCGGAATACCTAGATTGCATAAGTTGCTGCTTTTCCCTCTTGTATGCTCTAAAGTGGAGAACTAAAGCACAGACTTGGAGATAAACTGACTTGTAAACTGAATTTTTTTACTCTTTACATAATAGAAAAAACGAAGAAGAGAACCTGGGTAATAGAGAAAACTGTGGGAAAGGCATTGAAGCCATGACCATACCAAGTACAAGTATCCTTCGCAGCTGAAAAGTTCAAATTTGGAAATGACTTTTATATCCTTCCTTATCCCCAGGTTCCATTTCCATAGATTGGTCTGTTCCCAGGTTTTAAGCCTGCGGTTGTAAACGATTGTTACTCAACGTTAGCTGTTCCACAACTCTGCTTCTCAGTACATTCCGACTGTTATTCTATGTTGTCAGATTTCATAAATCAAACCCCAGCCGAGCCGTCCCCGTCGCCCGTTACCCGTCGCTGTCACCCAGGTGTGACGTTTTTTATTTTTATTTCTTTTTGCTTTTGTTGGGTGTTTCTTGGAAGTTATGGGCGAGGTTCGAGAGTTGTGGCAATTCTCGTAGTGGTTGGGTAAATGATGTTGATTGATGATGCTGTATTGATTGTAAAAGTAGAATAATATAAATTTTGTGTTTCGACCAAGGGGAGAGGGGGTGGGGTGTCTTCTTTGGGGCTAGGTTTTTGTTCAGATGCAACTTGCAACTATCAATGAGTGTAGATGTCTGATGTGTCTGAAATTTGGATAAATGCTCAGTTTGATTCAGTGCAGATGCTAAATGAGCTTGTAGTTTCTTTGATCACCTAGGAAAAATGAAACTATGCTTATCAGCATTTCTATTTGAACCAATTCTCAATTTGCGAAGGATCGATTTTTCAATGTTTCCATCAGTAAATGTAGATTATGTGTCCCTCTCTCGTGCGCAAGGGTGCAAATCATCAAAGCAATAGGCTCGAGCTTGGAGTAAGACTTTTATATACTTTCTGGCCATAAATTGTAATGCTGGTAAAAAAAAGGTAGAGTATGTGGTTAATCCCATTTCTCTGAAAAGCTTTTTTCAGATAATGAATGAAACGGAAAGGGGAATTAAAGGAGGAAAAGAATAAAGCAAATTTGTACACTATTGGAAAGCATTGATGCATGACAAGACAATAAAATCCTGTTTGCAAGTGTTGTGTTGATGCATGTTTCAAGGTTACTCTGTCTATCAGCAAATTAGATATATTGAGATAATTTATTGTTGGATTTTCATAGGGATTGCCCGGTTTTGTAAATCATTTATTTCCCAAAGATTTCTCCAGAATCTTCAAAAAACAAACAAACTTGAAGCTAAGGGTTCATACTGAGATCTGCTTTCTCAACTCTGCTGCTCTGTTATCCTTTCTCTGCATCCCCAGTCTCATTCTGTGTCCTAGAATTACAGTTCCACATAGTCTGAGATGGACTGCTCGTGGAGCTGTTTCTGTGAGCACTGCAACGGCAGGCTGGTTCGCCTCTTTAGTCACGAATTTGTACCCCAGAACCAGAATATAGCTGCTTGGAAAGAGAAAGTGATATTGTTTGTTTCTACTGTCATGCAGTTTTCTAAGACAATTAATAAGAAGTAAAGGTATTGTAAATTTGTAATGATCTTATAGTAGAACATTAATTTTGTACTATATTAAATGATTTTAACTCTTTGTTTTTTGTCCTGGCAAAATTGACATTTTTCATGACTGTTGAGTCGGTAAACTATTTTGTCATTCTCCAAAAAGAATTCGAGCTAGCCTCCTTAAAAAAAACATAAAAAAATCCTGGATCCGCGCTTGTATATTGTTGAGAAGATGTTGACATAACCCCGGGTTTTGAGACTATTTCTCTTCGAAGGTTTTGGATTGTATGATTCTGTTATTCATTGACCGTTTTGGTTTGCGTCTATAGCTTTCATGTTTTCAGTTTGTGATAACATAGCTCAATGCATTTTTGTAACTTCAGGCAGTCTTCTTGTTGAGAGTTTAGCCTTTGGACAATTGTGAAAAAACGTTTTAGTGATGAATGGTATCAAACAGCTGTTACCCATAAAAAATGGCGTCAGAGATGCTAAGAATACTTGTAAAGGTAATTTCTGAATCTTCATGAAGTTCTCTGAATGAGTTGTATTTCAATATCCCTGGTGATTTGTCTTAGTTATACGTACAGGAAATACATGCTCATAACAATCCTATACATATATCAAAGGCATAGTGTGTAAGTAGTCTAAGAAAGTTGTCTGCTTCTGTACGAATTTCTGCTCTAGAAAATCCAATTCCTCTACTTAGGAACTCCTCCAAAATTTATTCAGATTTCTGTGCTCTAGTTAATGCAAATTCAACATGTTGTTTACTGTTTAACATGTTGTTCTTCTTTTTGGCCTCTGTACAGCGGCAAGATTGTGCCTTTCCCAGTTGCACTTTGATAGTTCAGTGGAAGTTAACTCTGAAGAGCAGGAAATTGTAATTGCTTTAGGAAGTAATGTGGGGGATAGACTTCGAAATTTTGATGATGCCTTGGAGCGGATGAAGAAATCTGGTATTAAGATCACAAAACATGGTTGCTTATATGAGACTGCACCGGCTTATGTAACCGATCAACCTCAGTTCCTAAACTCTGCTATTAGAGGAATCACAAAACTCAACCCACACAAACTGTTAGGAGTCCTCAAGGATATAGAGAGGGATATGGGTCGTACTGCTGGAATTAGGTATGGTCCTAGGCCAATTGATTTAGATATTCTGTTCTATGGGAACCAAACTGTTAGCACTAACACCCTCACAATCCCTCATGAAAGGATCCTGGAAAGACCTTTTGTAATGGGACCATTAATTGATCTGCTGGGATACGATTCGGACAGTGATCCTGTTAAGTCTTGGCATTTGCTTACTGGACATCCTGGTGGACTTTTTGAGGCATGGGAGAAATTAGGGGGGCAGTCTCTCATTGGGAAGGATGGGATGAAAAGAGTTTTGCCTGTTGCAAATAAGTTGTGGGATTGGTCTGCTAAAACCTCTACCATGGGTATCCTTAATGTGACTCCTGATAGTTTTAGTGATGGGGGAAAGTTTCTAACTGTTGAATCAGCTGTTTCGCAGGTTCGTTCAATGCTAGAAGAAGGGGCAGATATAATCGATATAGGTGCACAATCAACACGACCAATGGCATCTAATTTATCTCCTGAACAAGAATTGGGCAGGTTGATCCCTGTCCTGGAAACTGTCAAGAATTTGCCTGAGATGGAAGGAAAGTTAATATCAGTAGACACCTTTTATTCTCAGGTTGCTTCAGAAGCAGTCAAGAATGGTGCTGATCTTATAAATGATATATCTGCTGGACATTTGGACAAAGATATGCATAATGTGGTTGCAGATCTCAAAGTTCCTTACATTGCAATGCACATGAGAGGCGATCCACGCACAATGCAAAATCAAGAGAACCTGATATACAATGATGTCTGTAAGGATATTGCATCTGAGTTGTCAGTTCAGGTTAAGGATGCTGAGCTATCAGGTATTCCTGCTTGGAGGATTATTATAGATCCAGGGATCGGATTCTCTAAAAATACATTGCAAAACTTGGACATTCTTGTGGGTTTACCAAGGATTCGATCCGAGATTGCAAGAAGAAGCTTGGCCATGTCTCATGCTCCTGTACTTTTAGGACCTTCAAGGAAGAGATTCTTGGGCGATATCTGTGGCCGGCCTGTTGCAAGTGAAAGAGATCCAGCTAGTGTTGCCTGTGTCACTGCTGGAATTTTGGGCGGTGCAAATATTGTTAGGGTACACAATGTGAGAGATAATGTAAATGCTGTGAAACTTTCTGATGCTATGCTGCAAAGAAAAAGAAACCATTTTTAGGGAATCCATGTATTGTTAATCTTTCATCTCATCTGAATTCTACTGGCTTTTTTACTTTCCAGAACCAATAAATCTAGTACAACTTATATTGAAATTGCATTGAAACTGTCTCAACTCAAGTATTACATGAGCAAGTTCTAATTTCTAAGCATCATATTGATATCCAAAAGTTCACAACTTCCAGATCCAGGATCCTCGTTTCCTTCTAACTCAAAACTATGCCTCAACAGTCTGATTCAAAGCTTCTTCTTCAGCCCTTTTCATGGGGTCCTCAGCTACCTCTTTCTCTCCTTCTCGTTCCTCAGCCATTTTCTTCCTGTGCAGTTCTTCAGCAGCCTCCATCGCTGACCGTTGCTCTGCTTGCAGGCGCAGCAATTCTTGTTCTTGCTGTTGTCTCTCGAACCAGGTATCAGCATCCGCCCAAACTGCAATTTTAGCTCACACACGAGTCAAGATTCATTCATTATAAACCCATCAAAGTCAATCCAAACTGAGACACTAGTTTTGATCATTGGAAACCGGGACCTGGAAGTTTTCTCATACTTATATCACAGCAGGAAAAACTCGACATAAGGTACAGATCAAGAGCCCAAGATAAGATTTAGCTTTGGACAATGTAACTGTAGTCACTAGCAAAGTTCAAACAGATTGAGTTCTACAATAGATCATCAATGCAACGAGCACCCAATATGAGAATCAAATCAGTAACCGAACATAAGATTTAGCTTTGAACAATGTAACTATAACCACTAGCAAGCATCAAACAGATTGAACCCTACATTCGATTATCTATGCCAACAGCACCCAATATGAGAAACCAGTCAGAAGCCCAACATAAGGTCTAACTTTGAACAATGCAACTCTAATCACAAAACTAGCAAACATCTAATAGATAGAACACCCGCAAAATCACCAATGGCAACAGCTTGATCAACCAAATAAGATTAAACTCTAAACCCCAATGACCGGAAGAAGTAAACGGCGTAAACAACCAATAAATTGCAACAATTCAGAAGTTGAACACGAGATCTCGAAGAATAAAGTAAAAAACACGATCTTACTAGGTTGGGCAGCCCATCCAACTTCACCACCCTTGATGCGCTCGGGAAACGCGTAATTCACGGTAAGCACGCGTCCGTACAGTTCCGCTCCATCCATATTATCCTTTGCCTCGTTGGCGTCTTCTCTCTCGAGGAACGTGACAAAGCCGAAGGAACGGTGCTTCTGCGTCGCCTGGTCCAATGGTGTCTTCACATCCTTAATATCTCCGAAGGGAATAAACGCTGCGTGGAGAATTTGCTCGTTCACCTCCTCCGCAAGTCCACCCACATAGAGTGTGTTCTTCTGCACTGGCTCGTTCATGATGATTTCCCGATCAGATTTACCGTGCGTTCTGCCTGTAATCTTCTTCCGCCAGCCAGCGACAGCGAGCAATCAATTAGTGTTCGTGTTCGTGTGAAGCTCTGGTGTGAACTTCTGATTCAATCGGGACAATCACAGATAAGACCTCCAAAATGGTACGAGACATTAGGAAATTTTTTTTTATACTTAATTATATTCAGACCCAATGGGCTAACTTATATCGGGATTAGACTGAGTGGGCTATTTCGGGCCTGAACCCATATAACTACTTTAATGAAGGAAGAAAGCCTAATTATATAAGTCGGCTATTGGGCTTTGATATGAATTACTCTTACGCAAAATAAGAAAAGCCCAAATATTGAAGTGGTCCATATTTCATTGGAGTAGATGACGTGCCGAAATACGGAAATATTGTCGTGGACAAATTGTATTTTCCAGTAATAGCTGAAAATTAAAATATGAAGAGAGTAGTGCAATTTTTTTTTTTTTGATAAGTAGAGAGTAGTGCAAATTAGCTTATTAGAAATATGAAAAGTGCAAATGTGAAGG
>JAOWBN010238555.1:0-24019 GCA_028565015.1 Pinguicula moranensis
TCCGAGGGGGCGGAGATGCTTTATTTCAATATAGGCAAAAATTCATTTCTTATACAAACATTGCTTTTTTAGTATTTTTCTATCTTTTCCCCTTATTTTTTCTCCTTCCTCTTTTTTTTCTCTCTCCTCTTTTCCCCTTTCTCTTTCCTCATTTTTCCTCTTTTCTCTCCTCCTTTTTCTTCTCCCTACGGGTCGCCCTCATTCTCCTCCATTCTATAGCCATATTTATAGGTACGTCTGATTGATGTTTTGACTCCTGCATGGCATTCACTGATTGGTGGAGTGATATGGAGCTCTTTTCTCTTGACAACTCACCAAAGCTTCCTTCATAATCTACATGTGACTTCGGCCCTGTTTTGCGCAGGCTTCTTAAAATTATAATCACCTTTTTTCAAAAAATAACTCTTCATTTTTTCAAAAAAAGTTATTATAATCCAATTATAAGCACAATATGGTCTGTGCAAAACACCCCCTTAGTATCCTTATAGTCCTGGACTCTATATTAGGAAGAAGTGTGGAAATAGTAGGATTATTGACTCTATGTAAGGGTCCATGTATCTTACATAATTATTTCCTCCAAAAATTCAAAGTCTGTTTGTCAACAAGAGAGAAGGAATTTGAGCAAAATTTTTGTATGTGTTGGATTTTTTTAATTTTTTTTGTCGTAAATTGTAATAGAGGGAAGCAACGAACAGTATGGTTTAGAAGGATATTGGGTGAAGATAAATGAAATAAGGATATGAAGAAGAGAAGAAGAATTTGGTGAGGATGAGACGAATGAGACAGAGAAGCCGTTTGAGAGGAACAGAATGAGGAGAAAAATAAATTTATTGGAAAAATAAGTAGGATATATATAAATTTTGTTAATATAAAATCAATTACACAACAAATCTCCTTCTTCTTCATTTGCCCTAAAACGCAGGTGATCCCAGCGGCGAACTCAGCAAATGATTCCAATAATTCCTACTCTCATCGAAATCTCCGAAATAATCATTACACACGAAGTTGAAATCTATAATCGGGTCCAGGTCAAACGAACCCGCCCCGACATGGTAATAATCCGCAGAGTACGACGTCGTACTATTGTCTTGTAGAAGCTCCACTGAATTTTCAAATTTGCCTTTTCCAGCAGCTTCACATGCACCCGCGCTATTCTCGGACACGTCGTCGTTTTCCACAACCGGACCTCCAACCTGAGGAACACGACTGCAGCTGTCGACAGAGAAGTTCAGCGTCGACGTCGGCGAGTCGAGGCTTCGAGTCGAAGCGAAGAAGTCGTTGTGAGAAGTGGTGGCCTGCCAGACTCGGAGCACGTCCAGACACGGAGGAGGAGGAGGAAGTGGCGGCGGAGGGATGGTGGTGGTGGTGGTCCGGCGGAGGTGCTGGATCTTGGACAGAATTTTGGACTCCCGAACGAGCCTGGCTTCGGCTTCGAGCCGAGCTGTTTCCCACTGAGTCATATGGCTCACTACGGCTGCGTGCTTTGACTGAGCCGGCCCTGTGGGGCCGGATTTGGGCTTGTGGGTTATCGGGTCGATTCCCATCCGGGTCAGACGCTTCTTGAGGCGGGTGTTCCAGTAGTTCTTGATCTCGTTATCGGTTCGTTTGGGTAAATGAGTTGCAATGGCGGACCACCTAATGCACAATTTAAACAAAATAATTAGTTGACAAAACAAAACCCTAAACACAATAATCTTAACAAAATAATAAGCTGAAATTTACGATTACAGAACAATAATCACTTATTTTAAGTGGTTATAGTAATCTTTAAATCAATAAAACATTTTTTTAAAAAATAAATTACTTTTTAAAAAAAATTTAGGCCCCGTTAGTGATCAGAACCAGTACTAAAATCCTGCCTATCTCATGGGCAGGCTCGTAGTCCCCATTTATTAAATCAATAAAACCTGAAACCACAACACCTATCGAAAAAATAAACAATCACCTGTTTCCGAGAAGAGCATGGAGTCGAATAATCGTCTTCTCCTCTTGCAAGCTAAATTTCCCCCTCTTAATATCCGGCCTCAGATAATTCGTCCATCTCAATCTGCAGCTTTTTCCGCACCTTTGAAGCCCTAAAGTTGTTTTTTTTACCATCAGACCATGTGAATAAAAATGGACTCGACCAAATAAAATTACCTTGAAGAAAGTTAATTCTTACCAGCTTTTGCAGGTAGTCCACGCCAGCTCCCCTGTCCATGTTCTTTAATATAAGCAAGAAGCTTCTGATCTTCCTCTCTAGTCCATGGCCCTTTCTTCAGTTCCATCTTCCTATGGCCGTTGGAAGGATTTCCCATTTTAGGGTTTTTTAAGCAAACCTTGTCTAGGGTTAGTAGTAGAAGAATCTAGGCAGACCAACCTATAGAATCTGAACACTTATCTAGGATGTGAGTGCAAGCATGGATATATATAGATAGGAAGAGAAGCAACGACAGGTATGTATGTAAGGGACAGGTAATGTAATTCGTTATATTTTCTTTTTCTTTTCTATTTTTGATGTGTGAAAAAAAATTGCCATTATTTGTATATATAATTATGTGATGATGAAAAATGGGTACGTGAGAGAAATAATTGCTGGAGATCGATTTCTCCTTGTAGGGGCATCTGAGATTTGCTTTGGGAAGACAGGAATTTAAAGCATCTACCTCTTGATGGGCCTCCCATGTCTGCTTGGTCTATTATCGAGATGATGACATCAGGATTAGGACAGCAAAACATTGATGATGTTGATGAGTGCATAGCTCAATTAATAATTGTGTGCACTTGTCATTTTGTGCATTGAATTGGCGGGGCCAATGGGATTTGTACAAGAGATTAGTGAAGTTTTTAATCATTAGATACAAAATTTGATGAGGATCTCCAATCTCACTCGGTCTGAAAAATGATATAGCGCGCGAAAAGTTATAGCACGAAACGCAAGAAAATGGTTCAAATGATCAAAATATCCTCGTGTTAAACACTGACACAAAATTTAACATGGGAGCATTTTGGTCATTTGGGTCATTTTCATGCGTTCGTGTCTTACTTTTTCGTGCACCATATCAGATCAGCATTCGATCACCTAATTAATAAAAAAGCTTGAAGAATTAGACTTTTTTTTTATTAAGCACCCGAACATCTTCCTGTTTACATAACTATTATTTACATCCCATGTCTCAAGATAAAATATTAATTAAAACTCTTTAGCTATGTGAATAGTATTTCCCAACCAAAACCTTTTTTTATTGGTATCAAACTGAATTTTTATTTTTTCTTCTTTAGGGCATATTTTGTATTTATAGTGATTTTCTTCTTTTATTTCTCTTTCTGTTTTTCCTTTTAATTTTGTATTTTTTGAGTGTTTGATAAACTATAAAAAAATTAAATTTTTTTTATTGAAATAGTGTTTTCAATTAAATTTTGTAAGTTGATCAAATAGTATTTGTAGTTAAATTCGGTAATATAACTTTAATTACGAAATTGCCATTAAAAAGATAAGTAGAAAAAAATAGTCTCCTACCTACTTCTAAAAAAGAGTTTTAATTGAAGGAAAAAAAGAAGTACAAGTAGAAGTGGAGTTTTCAAAGTATTTTTGAAATAATCTGGTAAGAAATGAGAATGAGAAAAATAATCTAAAAAAAGTGGTATAAAATAAGCCCTAAGAAGTTGTGCGAAACATTTCTGGCTGAAACTGGTGTGGAGCAATTTAATTTTAAAATGGCAACTTTGCAATAAAAGTAGAGTTTCAACCTTTTTTTGCCCCTATATTTTTTAAGAAGCTGCTTTGACTAATTTCCCCAATGCAAAATCACTTCTTAAAATATAGAATTTCTTCCAAACACAGCCTTAGAATATTACCCCACTGCCTTGATTGAGTTTCTTAGGCAATATTTCGAATAATTTGTATTTTTTAAAATGTACTAAAATATTGAGTTCATACCAATACTCTCAAATGTATTATATGTCACATCTGTTTTGTCTCATCCAATTCACTGGTGTTAGTTTCTATGACAATATAGTCTCACCTTGGTCTTTACATAATTTGACTCATTTTGATATAAGGTCTGCACTATTATTTGTTTCTATCCCAATGAGAAAACTGCCAAGAAATTGCCCTTATCATCTTGTATATGCCTCCCCCGTCCGATGGTCCGGGATTCACAAAACAACTGCCATCACAATTTAACTTTTGATATTGCACAAAAACTATGCACTATCATACACGATTTATGTTGTGGGTACGAGGATACGAGGGAGGGAAGATTACAAGATTGGAGAGTCGCGAAGTCCTCATCAATTTGCAAGATAAGGTTAAGCAACTCCTATTCCTGAAAGATGTAGAAATTCACCGATTGTTAGGATTGAATCGACCCCGGCCATGGCAGATGTCCAAAGGCCAACCAATCCGTTCATCTTGGCTCAGAATGAGGGGCGCACCGCTCCATTACTGGTCAATGAAACTTTATGAAACTGTGGCAGAGCGTTTGGGGGAGTTAGAATGCGTGGATGAAGATACGCTCGGTTTTAATGAAACACAATTCATCCGGATGAAGGTAAAGATTAATGAACCTAATTTCTTGGCTAAAACCTTCCATGTTGTGGTTAAAGAAGAGAAATTCAGCATTTCTATAAAAGAAGAATGGGGCCTCGACTCAAAGCGATATGACAGCCAATTGAAAAATTGGATCTACAAGCCTTCCCCCATTAACAACGACACTCATCTGGGGGGATCCTACGGTTGGAAGTGTAGAAAAGGGAGCACAATATGATGTACAACAACCAAAACCTAGGGAAGGAGTTCAAACTATCACAGTAGAAAGACAAACATTCAAGGATTCCATGAGAAAGCAAGTTGAGGGAATGGTACAAAACATTGACATGCTCAAGGGGATATTCGAAATTGCGGAAGTGCAAATGAAGACACCAGGCAAGAGTGAGGGAAAGCTGGAGCACGAGGCGAGTTCGAAACTGAGGGATGAAGAAAAGATGGCGTTGGTAGCTACCACAAATGCGGAAGAAGTCCAAGTGGATGATGTACAAAAGGAGTTCAATAACCACGAGTTCGGGCATGGTGTGAGTACGCCGACCCCTGAAAGTTCTCCCCAAAGGGCAGCGATGAACAAAAGTGTCCAAAGAGACCCAACTTCTCAACTGACGAGACTTAGCGGTGGAAAATCAAATAAGAAAGGAAAAGGTAATTTTTCCTTATCCTTGAAATCATCCGGAAAAAACCATGAAATGGCTGAATGTGGGAAGGAAAACCGGTATAAAGGTGAAGGATTTGTTATGGAAGCAATGGGCTTCACTAGCGAGCAGTTGGCCCATGTATTCCAATAAGAAGATTGGTTTGGTCAAGGCTATGAAACAATTGAACCAAGTGAGGACGAGGAAACATTGCAGAATTGGTTGAATCGAGCTAGGGAGAAAGCGAGAAAATTGGCCCCAAAATGACAAAAGATTGGCGTAACAAGGCGTCAAACAGGGCTTAACAGCCACCCGACCCACCAAGAGGAGGAAGATGAATGGCATGGGGGGTCTGTGGGAGAAGAAAATGCATTTTTGAGAAAGCCTATGAAACTTTATGACTGTAATATCAACCTCCAATTTAAAAGAAGGTCGGAAAAGGAAAGATTTTCATGTGCAAAGTAATGCACATAATTTTTCCAAATTTGCGTAAGGCTTTAAGATAGTGCGTGTGTAAGTGTGTGCAGAATATGTTTATGGAGGAAGACAAGCAAAATTGTATATCTCCATTAGACTACAATGCTTCGTTTGTAATACAAGGTCAAATATATAGTTTTACAATGAAGAATGATTTTGCAAATGGTAACTTAAAGATTTATGTAAGTTTCCTTAATTCTCTTGATTTCCTTGATTTGTATCTCCTTGATTTGAGTTGATAATTGCTGCAGAATATGACTCTTGGGATTGTACTATAAACAACCCATGAGACCATCCTAATTTAGCTTCTTGAAGGTTGGAAGGTATGTCATCTTGAGGGTTAACACCCCCCGCAAGTTGAGCTTGGGATTAAAAATCACGTGAAGCTTGGAACGCAAGAATTCAAAAACTTCTCGAGAAAGACTCTATGTAAATAAATCTGCAAGTTGAAGCTTTGAAAGGACAAATTGGGTCGTAAATGTATGGACGCACACCTGCTCACGAATGAAGTGATAATCAAGCTTGACATGCTTTGCTTGTTTGTGACCAACAGCATTAGTGCTTAAGAAGATAGCACTTTTGTTGTCACATAGGAGCAAGGGAGGACAGCTCTATGAACACCAAGATCTTGAAGCAAATGACAAAGCCAGAGAACCTCAACAGCAGTAGTGGCAAGAGCACAATATTCTGACTCACAGCTGGAACGAGAGATAGTAGGTTGCTTTTTAACGCTCTAGGAGATGAGATTGTCACCAAGAAAGATAGCATCCAGAAGTGGAGCGACGAGTATCAGGGCAGCCAACCCAATCAATATCAAAATAAGCAGTGATGGATCCGGAATATGAGGACTTAGCGAAATGAAGACCCATACTAAGTGTACCACGAACATAACGTAAAATACGCTTGACAACCTAAAAATGGAGCTCGGTGGGTGCATGCATATATTGTTTGGCAGAATTTACAGCATAAGTTAAGTCAGGCCGAGTAATAGTGAGATACTGTAGAACGCCAACAAGAGATCGGTACATGGTTGGATCAGGAAGGGGATCACCATCAGAAGATAAATATTGAAAGACGACCATGGGTGTGCTAATAGGCTTGATGCCCAAAAGTTGAGCACGGACCAGAATATCACGAGTATACTTTAATTGACTGAGCAAAAGACCATCCTCCGTGAAGGTAGCTTCAATTCCAAGAAAATAGGTGAGAGATCGAAGATCTTTAAGTGCAAGCTCAGCATGTAAGGTACTGATAAATCGATCCAGAAGAGAGGTACTGCTGCCTGTAACTATAATATCATCCACATAGAGAAGAAGGTAAACAATATCAAGATTACGTGTAAAGATGAAAAGAGATGTATCGGCATGACTACAAACAATCCCAAGAGTGCCAAGAAAAATACTAAAGCGATCAAACCAAGATCGAGGTACTTACTTGAGGTCGTAGAGGGCATTCTTGAGGTGACAAATATGATCAGGATACATGGGATTGCTATAGCGTGGAGGTTGTTCCATGTATACATCTTCAGACAAATATCCATTTAGAAAGGCATTTTTATATCCAACTGACGAAGAGACCAACCACGAGAAATAGCAATGGAGATAATTGTGCGAACGGTCGTAGCTTTAAAGATGGGGTTGAAGGTATCAAAAAAATCAAGGCCAGGTACTTGAGTGAAACCACGAGCGACAAGACGGGCTTTGAGCTTGTCAATGGATCCATCTGGATGATACTTAGTTCGAAAAATTCATTTTGATCCAACAATATTGGTACCAGGGGGACGAGAAACAAGATCCCAGGTTTGATTTTTATGTAGAGCAGCAATTTCTTCATCCATGGCTGCAATCCAAACAGGATTCTTGACTGTAGACCAAAACCCACGAGGCTCAGTAGAGGCGAGTAGAGCTGAGAAAAAACCAGTAGAGGTGATCTCAGACGCTTATATACGATTATATGAAAACCCTCCACAATTCCTCTTTTATTCCCTTTTATGACAACCAATTGGAAAAACAAAACACGAATAAAGGCTCTTTTCTTGTTGTTTGTAAGCCTGCCGCTATTTAGCATCCGATGATAAATAGAGTAAGGCAGCTAGTCCTTTTCTTATTCTTACTTATCGATTTATGAGTTGTAGCTATGAGCTCTTGTTATCCTTATCATTTATGCTCATAGGATTCAGAATAGCGGTAGGCTTACAACTGAAAACAGGAAGAGAAGAAAGGTCACGCCTTATCACTTTCCTCGGAGGAAAGCTTCGGCGTGTTCCCTTGTCCGAAAGCAGCCTTTATTCTTGTTTTTGATAGCCCCTTCGGGTCTTTTCCCGTTGGGTGTCATAAAACAGGCGATAAAGGCCTCTTATAGAGGGTTTTCGGGGGACCAATACTGCATGAAAAGCATGAGATTCGAATCATCATAAATGAGCGTCGGAGATCACCTGTGGGATTAGTGAAATTTGACATGGTTCACAGGCAACAAGAAGGCGACGCTTGCTTTTCCCAATGAATCTAAACTGAAAGTTGGGTCTTGAAACAACCGAAGGGCGGTGAACAATCCTTTTTGGATAGTTGGTAAAGGTTTTCAACTCGGCTGGTCAACCATTCAAGAGCAGAAATATGTGGCATATCAGAAAGATATGTATTTCGGACCCATGCCAAGGGAGACTAACAATAGCGAAGAACAGTGGATCCATACCGGTTACAATTGTTTTTTGCCTGAGGATTTCAAGGAATAAATTGGCAAAAAACAAGGCAAAAGGGGAGAGAAAAGAGAGATGTTTTAGGACCTTCGAGTGAGCTCTTACGAGCTTATTTAACCCTTATGAAGGGTTAAAGCGAAGCTTTAAGAGATAGAAAGATGAATAGTATCCGAGAGGCTGTCCAGCCACAAATGACATTCACGGCGCCTTTTGGGCCCCAGTAAAAGGGACCTCAAACATAGTGGATGCCAATGCGGTTGAAATCGCAGCTGATGCAAATCCATCATCGAAGAGATAACAGGTAATCTCCTGCACTATTTGCTTCAGAGAGCACCTCTAGAGGACTTAGATTCAGTTTTATACTCTGTCGTCTAGAAGCTTTGTAATGGTTCTCAAAATAGTCTCCGATGCCTTCTTTAACTGGACTGACTTCTGTTATCCAATCTCCATCTATCAGCAATCCAGAAATTCCGGTGAATCTTCTATTTTGAGCTACACAGACATGAAAAAACCTTGTGTTAGCCTCTCCCTCAGTTATCCATCTCTGTATAAGGGTAAAATAAGTTCGAAGCGCTCACTTGAAGGTCCTAGAACAATCACTCAATTTCCCCTTTTCTCGCCCCTCTTATGCCTATTTATTCCTTGAAATCCTCTAAAAACATCAATCTCTCCCAAGTGTGATCGGTATGGAGCCACAATTCTTCGCTTGTCAGCCTGCTTCAACATGGGTCTCACAACACGTAACTTTCCTTTAAGCCACTTATTTATGCTCTTGAAGTGAGTTGACCAGGCGATCTCAGCGTAACTCCAGAACTGTTCTCAATAGCTCAAAGGATAGGAATAGAAAGAGCGAATAGCTCATAACTCGAACTCATAACGAATAGCTCTTCATGAAGAAAAGGAATAGCTGCCTTACTCTATTTATCATCGGATGCTAAATAGCGGAAGGCTTTCACTCCTAACAAGACAAAAACAAGAGATAAGATCGGTAGCGCCTTATCGCATTCCTCGGAGGAAAGCTCGGTGCGTTTACAGGAAGAAACAACACAAAAAAGTTCCTTTTTCTGGGGTTTCACTCCGACCATAAAAGCTGGAATTTTTTCATCGTAAATGAACGTCGAAATCACTTGTTCGATCGGACAAATTGAGATGTCGGACAGGCTACAAGAAGGCGGTGTTTGTAGTTCCTTCTTTGTCTTAACTGAAAGTTCAGTCTTGAAACAACCGAAGGGCGGTGAACCGTCCTTTTAAGAGAGGGATGGAGTTACGCTGAGATTGGCTGGTCAGCCCTTGTCTTGAGCAGAAATATCTGGCATTACAAAAAGTAACGTGGCAAGGGATCCAAGCCAAACTCATAACGAATACGACCTATTTGCTACCTTCAGACCATTTGAAGGCGGAGTTATACCTGTAGACCTCTCTATCTCTCTTAAAAAAATTCCTCTTGTCCTAATTTCTGTTCTTATGTTTTTCATTATTTTGTTGTTCGTTATATTATTTTGATTGAGCAGTAAGCAACATATTAATTCCTTCAGTCTTAACACTTAGGTGTATTTATCCGATATCGATGAGGTCACCTATCCTAAAGAAATTATACTTTACTTGTCCTCTAAAGGTTGGCTGTCCACTTTAGTATATTTGTCTATCCGGTCATGAGCCATTAATCCTATGGCTCATTCCCTCGTTATGCTTCTCTTCTTATTGAGTGATAGGGTTCTATCCAAAACAAGTACTAAATGTCTTCTGTCTGCATAGGAATGGATTATTAGAGCCATGGATGCCTCACAAAATAGGATATGAGACAATGAGCACTTAAAGGTGCTCGATTCTAGCAATTATGAGAACAGGATATCTGAATAGCTGCTGAAAACAGAGTAGCTCACGAGGGTTGAGAAGTTCGAGTGAAGGAATCAAAAGAAATATCAGTATCCAAAGGCGGAACCCTAAAGACCTAGGGTGGTAATAACATTTTTTAAACTACCACTTAAACAAATTGAGGGCAAACCTCTGATATTCCTATGAAGAAACATAAAAGACATCTGTATCCATAGGCGGGTGGTTTACGTATTGCTACTCCCACTTAAACATATATAGGTATTTACCAAACCCGAGAGGATGGACCTCAGATCGTCTACTTATGCCTCCTACATAACCCGATAAGTATATATCTGTAAGCGAAGGTAATATGGTAAACCTAGCGTGGTACCACCTAAACAACTGCGAGGACGAACCTCCGATATAGGACTTATCTAGTTATGGTATACAAAAGAGGCCTCTCGCTTTCCTTGTGTTATAAGAATCGGGATATTGGAAATATTTCGTAAGTGTTCCGTGCTAGGCTTATATTTCCCGACCTGTTTTCTATGTATTAGAGCTACGCTTCTAAGTTTCTATCCTCTAAAGAGTGCCACATGTGAGAGGTGGATTTTGTCATTTGCTGCTCTGTAAAGCCGAGGAAAGAGCGCTGCAAGGCAGGGATGACCGATCCATTTCCCTTCCAAAAATAGAGTTTCAGTCCCTGCTCCAACTGTTCGGTTCATTCTTATTTCAAACCAGGCCTTAGAACATACTCACTCACTCATGTGAATATTACTCCCTCACTCATTACAGGGATAGCCCACCAAACATAATCGAGTTGTATACCAATATCCCTACAATTGGATATTGACAATGGGATAGTCATGACATTTTGAATGGTGAAGAGCGGATGATGGCAATAATCTGAATGCTAAGATGCTTTGTGATCTTTTACAATGCTAGGTGAGTCATGTGCCAGATCACCCTTGGCTATATCAGTGGGAGGATATAAAGAATATGCGTTTATTCAACTCATGTCAAAGAAAATATCTATGGATACTTCAAGTAGATTTCTGAGTACTTTTGTACATCCGTATATCTGACTTCTTGTATATACTTTATTTTTTATATTAAAATTTGTCTTATCAAAATAAAAAAAAACATTAGGTTAGAGTCTACCATGTAAAAAAATATGAATAATTGTTTACCTGGCATGATCACATACATGGATAACCAATGGCTCAATTCCCTGAGTTATATTCATGGGATTTGATTCCATCTCTACATAATATACATATGTATTTAAAGAGGACAAATAATTAAGTAAGATGTAGATAGATTTAAAACATTATCGGTGCTCACCTTAATCAAGAACATACCTCTCTAGGTATTCTGTCCCATCTTAATGGTAGAATATCACGGTACTTTCTTTCAACAAATTACGAGAACAAATCAACCTCTCAGCCGCCTTGGGTGCAAGTGAACTTCTAAAGAAACTTAGCACTCGGCCTCCCGTTCTAAAAACCAATTCCGAAGGCACGGTTGTGATGGGAATGACATAAACGCCTCATGCCATTTTAGCAAGAATTGGATACCTTGATTCGTTCACTTTCCATATCTAAAATGTCATATTCAGCATCAGATTCCTCATTTCTTTCCATGAGATTCCTTTCTAACTCACAGAGTTTGTCCAATTTTGTACGATCGGCCATGAAAGTGTTGAAGCCCTTCACCGCCTTAATTTTTCCTTTGGGATCCACTAAACTACTTTTTGCATCACCTTGTCCGGGAGAAGATTTACCATATGTCGAATTGTATTCATAAAAAAAGCATGTAACGTACGCCTAACCATGGCCATAGCGTCGTTACTGTCATTCTTGCCCATATTTTTGGTAAACCAATACTCGAACCATCCAAGCTTATACTTTGGTTCAAGAACAGTAGCGATAAATAAGTACAAGTTTATTAATAGAAATAAGTACCTATGCAGATGGAAAAGTAATAAGAGCAATAGGTAAGAATAGTTTAACCTAAAATAAGAACAATACCTATTCAACGTAAGCTTCGGGTCATCCGTAGTAAGTTTTTCCAAATACTTATCATACTTAAGCTACATTCTACTAGCCATCACACTGAAGCTGATGTCATCACTCATTAAAAAATCATCCAATTGCATCCTGATATTAGCCAACTCCCTAAAAAATAGGTTTGCTGTGCAATTCTTGGATGCGGATAAAGTCAATGTCACTGCATAAAATAAATGCAAGAAGTTTATAAATTTCTTGATACGATCCCAGTCATATTTGGCAGGAATTCCCATTACCTTCTTTCCATCTCAAGCCTCCAACAAATAACCGGCCAAGTTATGATCCTCCATCTCCAACATCTCTTCAAATGCAGCCTGGTGCTACTCCACATAAACCAATATGATATAGGTGGAACTCCACCTTGTGCATTGATAAGTATGCTTTGTACCAACTAATAGTTGACTTTTATGCTTAAATTCTGCTCATCTTCAAGAGATAAAGGTGTGTTTCATAGTTATTTCTAGTGTTTTGCTAGGATTAGCTGAATATGTGCACAAACCGAGAAATAAAGGATAAATGATAAGAATCCCAAGGCTGTGGCCCCAAATTTACAAGTCGCAACTCTAGTCTGGATATATAAATTTAAGGTTAAATTGAGAAAGAAACTTTCCAATGACACTAAGTGGTGAAGTCAATTGCCATAAATTCTTTATCCAAGTGAAGTTATCATTTGTGCAACAGTTGATTAACTAAAAATACCACAAATAGCCAACTCAGCCTATTTTCATAGATGAATTCAAAAAAACAGAAGAAGAAACCCCATCCAAGGTATTTTGGAAGGGAACACTTGGCTAGAGGATCTGGGGGACATAAAGAGATGCTTCAAAAATCATTTTGCTGATAGGTTCTCTGAAATACAGTGGAGCAGGCCTAAAATCATAAATATCAGATTTTAACAATTCTCTCAACTGTCTAAAGAACAGCTTGTGAGACCCTTTTCTGAAACTGGAATCTTGGCATCTATTCAAGACTGTGGAAGTGAAAAGAGTTCAGGGCTGGATGGGTTAAACTTTAAATTCATCAAACATTTTCTCCATCTGTTTAAAGTTGACATTTTGCAACTGTTTGCTGAATTTTACAGGAACTGCAAACTAGCAAAAGAAAGCAATGCTGCTCACATTTCTCTACTAGCTAAAACAACCTCACCGCAGTATGTTCAGGAATTCAGACCTATCACTTTAATTGGAGCTATTCCAAAGATTATCTCAAAGGTCCTAGAGAAGAGGTTAAGTCCAGTTATGATGGAGATCATTGCCCCTAATCAGATGTCGTTTATTAAAGAAAGAAAACTGTTGGATGGTGTCCGAGGCAGTGGATGAGCTAAAGAAACTCAAAAAACAGGCCATCATCTTTAAGGTAGACTTCAAGAAGGCTTTTGATTCTGTAAATTGGATTTATCTGCAGGATGTTATGGCCCAAATGGGATTCCCTCAAAGCTGGATTTGGTGGATAAAGGAACTACTAGTATCTGCTTCCTATTCCATCCTCATAAATGACAGTCCCGCCAATGAATTTTTCCCTGAAAGAGGACTTTGCCAAGTAGACCTTATCTCTCCTCTGCTCTATCTAGTGGTTGCTGAGGGACTTTCTATTTTGATTGAGAAAGCTATAAGCTTAAATCTGTTCTCAGGGATAGAAGTTGGCAGAGAAAAAATTCAGCTCTCTCACTTACAGTTTGCTGATGATACATTGTTGTTTGGACAAGCCAACTGGGATACAATCAAAACTCTTAAAGCTATACCACTCAACTTTGAAATCACATCAGGTCTGCGAATTAACTACTCAAAGAGCAGCTTGCTGGGGGTTAATTTGTAGCAGTCTACCTTAAAAGAGATGGCAGCCTACTTGGGATGTAAAACTGCATCCTTTCCATTAAGGTATCTTGGTCTTCCCATAGGAGCTAATACTGCTAGATTATCTACATGGCAGCCGGCGATAAATAAATTCAGCAATGTCCTAAACTCTTGGGACTATAGATACTTATCCGCAGGAGGAAAGTTAACACTTTTTAACTCTGTTCTCAATGCCCTGCCTTCTCATTTATTCTCTTTTATGAAAGCTTCATCTGCTGTCATCCATAAGCTAGAGAAAATTCAAAAATCCTTCTTTTGGAATAGCAGCAAAGAGCATAAAAAAGTCTACTGGATCTCATGGAATAAACTGACTGCACCAGTAGCCAAAGTAGGTATGGGTCAGGAGTTTAAAAGCTTTTAATGAATCTTTGTTGGGCAAATGGGGAGAACGCCTGCTCTCTGGTGGATCTGATTTGGCTATGCAGATCCTTTGCTCAAAATATGGCTTTGAGGGCTATTTATCCGTGGGACGATGGAGAGAATTAATAACTCCTCAGCCACATACTAGCCAGCCAGGCACATGTAGGGGCAACACCTATGCTTCTTCTTGGTGGAACAACATGCAGGAACTTTGTATTTCTAACTGGTTCACCCAGCCAATTAGTCGGATAGTAGGGATAGGTACAACTAATAGATTTTGGAAGGATATTTGGCTCCTAAATACTCCCCCTAGCTGAACATTTCCCAAGATTATTTAGAGCCACACTACACCACAATGCCTTAGTTTTTGAAATGGGATGGTGGGACCCTCTTTGAAGCATTGGTCTTGGACTTGGAGAAGATCTCTTAGAATATCTGATTTACAAGATCTATCCTCTCTAATCCTGCTGCTGCAGGCAGCATCTCAAGTTCTTGCAGGGACAAATACTGCATTAATTCTAGATCAGAGGGAAAATACAGGGTTAAACAAGCCTATGACGGGATTTTAGCAGCTTCTGAATCGCCTTATTCTCCCCAGGAGGCTGCTGCACTCAGATCTATCTGGTTGTCCATGGCTCCTAAGAAAGTGCTCATCTTTGTATGGAAACTTCTCCAAGATTCCTTACCAACTAAAGGAACCCTCCAACTGCGTCCCATTATCCCTCCTGATCAGGAGATCAGGTGCTCCATTTGTATATCAGGTAATGATTCTGGGGATCATATCTTTAAAACTTGCCCTCTGGTTCTACAGGTCTGGAAAGTTCTGAAGTAGGGGCTTTTATCTTCAGAGATTTTTCAGCTATTAGTTACACAAGCACCATCCTTATCATGTCATCAAAACCAAGTAATGCCAATATAGCTGCCTGGAGAACTATCTTGGCAGCGATGATGTGGTTAGTCTGGAAGGCCAGAAATATGAAATTCTTTCAAGACAAAGAACCTAACCACCTAAGCATTGCATCAAACATCAAGAGACTTCCTGGTTGTGGATCTCAGCCAATAGAGATGGCCTCTTCTCTTCTACAGATTTGGCTCTAAATCATATTGACTGTATTTCGTTTTAATGTTTGGTGCCTTTATGATGCTTTTGTACTACTATGGAGTTTCCAGCTTTCTTGAGTAGGGATAGGTATTGTTATAATGAGTGGATAAATTCCTTGGCATAAGGACTGCAGGGCAAAGGATATTCTGATTTCATATATACTGTTATATTTGAACTGCATGCATAACCGAACTGCTATTGTGCAGGTTGAGCCACATACCTCGGGTGATAAAAATGACAGTGCTGGTAGATAATGTCCTGCACAGTTAATTTAGGTGCCCTAGGTATTAGATTATGCAATCTTAGGTAGCAGATTGAGGGAGAGGTAAATTCTCATCTATTCAGGTAAAATGCATAATCTGTGTTCTAATCCTTGAAGGCTAGACTACAGACAACTGGATTATACCTCTGTAAAGTTGATGCTAGTGTATAATATGTGATATATGTTGTGATGTGGTAATGTTATGCTCTTGTATTACCTCTTTAATTCATGGTGGTACAGGTAGGTGCTTCGGAGAAGAGGGATTGACACCCCCTTGAACTACTGCCAGCAGAACCATAGGAGAGAAAATACACACGGAGGAGGTCTGCGTGTGCCTAGGGACTCTTGGGGACGGCATTTCTGACTGCTGGTTTAGTGCAAGAGGAAGCAGTGCAGCAGCATCGATATGGTGACCATGTGTTTGGCATTTAGCATGTGGGGATAGAAATGGCTGCACAACCGAGCATTACCGAGCAACATGCTCTGATGCAGAGATGTCAGTTGCAATAAATTAAGAGAAGGGGTCCAAGGTGCTAGAAAATTGGCCACATGAACATTTTGAGGATCACACTGAAATTGCTTATGGATTCACCTTGAAGTGCACATATACACCCCCTTCAGACTCTGAAACTGAAAAGGGTTACATGGTGATGGAGAACTTCATTCGAGACACAGTTCAAGTACCCCTCTACTACACACTCCTATTTTAGGCATATATAATCATTTCACTTCATGGTGGTACAGGTTAGGGTGTTGATCTGGGATAGTGGATGCTCCTTACAGATGAGTTGAAATAATGACACGAGGCATACTTTGGGACAAGCTATTGCAATGAGGCGCAAAGGAGGTGGCAAAAAATCATAGAGCTACGATGCTATAAGGTAAACAGGCCGAGCCTTGCTATCTACAACAGTAAAGACACCTGGAGTCATCTGGCGGCCTGCACAGCTGATGGTTCGAGATCAATGCTTTAAATGTCCTCTAAGTCTTGACTTAAAGGAAGTTTTAGCAATCTCATCGACCTATGCTATAAGGTATACAGGCAGAGTTGGGTCTTTAGCAAGGTAATGACACTTTTAGTCATTCATATCGCAGCCTGCATAGCTGAGAGCCAAATGATCAATTTTGCTCATCTTCTGGGTTTTCCTGATCCATTACCTTATGAAGGAACCATGTGATATGCGACTAGTACTTGATATGTGCCTAGACTCTAGAGTCTCATATGTTAGGCTCCTCCTTTTATTTTTTATTTTTTATTTTTTCTTTCCTTTTTCATTTACCATTTATTTTCTATAACTCTTACCCCTGGTAAGAGATTGTAAATACTTTTTTATTCAATGAATTTTTGCTTAACAATAGACTATCTGATAGACCACAGGGTATCTTACCAAGCACCACAAAAGTGAATTCCAAAGAGCATTGTCAAGCTGTAACCTTGAGGAATGGAAAAGAGTTGGAAGAGAATCCAAGACATGTCCCTGTTCCAAGAACAAGACCAACCAATGTTCCAAAGAGTTACTGCTTCAACTGAATACTGAGCAAATTCTGTCGATACATTTCACCCAAAGTTTTGAAACAAAGTAAGTTGGACAAACAGTTTCAGAAGTTTCTTGATGTTTTCAAGAAACTCCACATCAATAGTCCGATTGTGGAAGCCTAGGAGCAAATGTCATGTTATGTCAAGTTCATAAAGGACATATTATCAAACAAGAGAAAGTTTGTTGGGTTGGTTCGGTAACTATGCATCAACGAAGATTGCAAGTGCACAAGTCGCAACAAGTAATAAAGTGATAAAGTCGAGTGTTGAACCACGACAATTGAAGCAGATAAGCACCAACTATAACTTGTTTGCATGCAATTTGGATAATCAACACTTTAAGTTGAGTCCACACTAATTTTAAACACATGAAAGCAAATTAAACTAAGTAAATCTTTTTGGTATTTTTCAATTGTTTACTAACGCAAATTAAAGGATAACTTCTTGGTTGTAGATTTAGGGCATTGACTTTACTTTTACGTGCATACATATGAGAATGGTTAATGAGTTTATTTATTAGATTTGTCAACCTAGTTGTCCACTGATTTTGCCCCTACAATAACTTCTCTAAGGAATTAGCTGTCTCAAGCGGTACTGCAGGTGCTCATCTCTCAAATCTAGCGCCTAACATACCGAGGGATACTATCCCACGAAGTCCTCCCTTGACACGGTCATGCTTCTTTCTTGAATCTCACACGACCTGTCAAGGAGCATTTACCTCATGAAATTCACTCACACAGGCACCATCCCCTTAAATGCTCATCTCTTGAATCTCGCATTCTCAAGGCTTGATGTTGGTTTTCTTGTAATCTAGCTAGTTCTTCTATCTCAAATCTTGAACCAGCTTGAGCACTGACAGTTGGTCGTCAAGAAAACTACCATTTTAAGATGAAAAGCAATAAAATCAAACAGCTATAGTATTAACTCTAACACCTAAACATTCAAAACACATCCATCATACAAAAATATACGTAGGGCTACATCTTGCCCTAGTGAGATGGTTTAGCTCATAATCGAAATACAAGCTTCCATACTGGGAAATAAATTAAAGGCCATAGATCAGAACATTCCCTCGGGTTGGCTATGCTCTTCCTTTGGTCGTCCTTTTTTTGCTCTCTGCCAAGAATGTTCTTAAGAAAGCTATCGCATATATTTTTCGCGACTAGGGGCACAATCGTCCATCCATTAATTATCGTACAAGTAGGACAATCCATTTTCCTACCAACATGCATTGAACAGTTTTCCAGTCTGTAGCATACGGGGTTGTGGCTTCACTCCAATGAGTATTTTTCTCTTATTTTCGCATTCATATGATGTTTATGTTAAGCCCTTGCAAAAGACAAGAAATGAGTCTATAAAAGCACTTGTTTCTATTGTGTATTGACAACTTTTTGAGATAAAAAAAGGTGTAATAAGTAAGTGCAAACTGAGCCTATAAACCTCCCCAAACTTAAGCCTTTGTTTGTCCTCAAGCAAAAAGCCTCCAACCCTCCTATTCTAATTATATTCTGATGTAGTGGGTCTATGTGATGCACATGGAATAACTATGTTACAACGCTGGTGCTATGGACTTTGAGGGCATATTGCATATCTTTTAAGATCCTTGCAAGTTGGGTATATGGGTGCTAAGTTTTTTGTAAGCTCTTTTGTCTTAGATCAATGGTTTGTATGGTCTCCTATGCAAACTCTCCAACCATGTTCCCGTTCTTTGCCTTTTGCTATGCTAATACAGTCAGCGATTGAGATGGACATTATTTTAATCCATATTTTTGCTCTTTTACAGAAAGATTTTTTTTTCGTTAAAGTTTTTCTTCTCTTTTTTGCAGAGCGATTGAGCACTATTACATTTGGTTCAAGAGCATTTGATTTTCTTTACATGAGTCACTCTTTTTTTTTCTTTTCTTCAGGGTAGCATTTCATTCTTTCGTGTACATACAGAAATGCTCACTATCCCAAGGAATATTTTATGCTTTTTTTTTTTGGCTTATTTTGTGCTTTTGCTTTTTCCTATCCATAACTTGTCCCGACTTTGTTTAGGCTCAGAGGGACTGCTTCTAGATGAATAAGCTCTTAGAGTTCCTTTCCAACCCAGGACTTCATTCAAATTTTTATTTTAGTCCCCACTATACACCACTCGCTAGTCATGCAATCCTACCTCAAAAGTCCATTTTACCTAGCGTGTGTAGCATATTGTTAGATTTACGGGAGTCAACTGAATGAAAGAACAATTCAAACAGAATGAAAGAACAGTCTAATGCAGAAATTAAACAAGTTCAAAAGATAAGCAGACAATAGAATGATTATAGTTTAATCACCATAGATTAAAATGCATGCATCCCGACGACCACCTCCACAAACTTAAACCCGACACTGTCCTCAATGGAGAGATAAGTTAAGAAAAGTAAAAACGGTACCCTCCTCAGGTTGAACTTGAGAGATCTACTTGCTTCGCTTCATCAGAGGCCGAGGATTCCTCATCATCTTGATTGTTGGCATCTTGTGGAATGGTGGGAGAACGGGCATGTGGTGTGATATTGAGAAGTGGAGGGGACAGCGGGCTCACGGGATAGTGGTTGGATAATCTACTTTTGAAGTGCTAACGGGAACTTGCACATTAGTAATATGGGACTCTTTCTGGGATGTAGCCATTTTAGCTTTTTCCTTGGATGTGGCAGGTGATGAGCTGACTTTATACCTAATAAATGCAGACTGTTTGAGTCTGATCTGGCTCAATAAGGATGATGGGGCATGCATTTTATACTTGTTCATAAATTGCTCTTTGAGAGAAAAAGAAGAGAAATAACCCCAAAAGCAGAGGTTTTGCCTCAATTATCCAAGGTGTGACACCAGCTCATGATCAAATGACCATGCAAGGTGATACGTACATACAGCTTTGCACGCAACATTTGGTAGGCGGACAAATGTATCCCTACACTATACTTGAAGCTTCAACAAAAAGCTACTAAAGTAGTATAAAAGGCAAAAACCAACACAAAGAGAGAAACGAATGGGAGTCGGGTTGTTCACGAAAAAAGGGTTTTTAAGTCACCATCCTAAAGCTCTTGCTCAAGGGAGAACTGATCCGATTCTCTATTTACCTTGTGATGAACTCAATACTATGTGTTAGTATAATGGCTCATGGCTTAAGCATGAGTTAAATCGCTGAATCCAGGGACACAATGTAACCCTTTAAGAACTCTGGGAGATTATTGAATGTTTACCATATTTTAGTTGCCTTCATGGTGTTTGATCTTGAAGTTTTTCATCCTCATCTATTTATGTCTGATCAACGTGAGTAGATGCACTAAGTATAATGGAAAGCCGAGAGACACAAGTTATGCTAGGCATAGTAAGGTTCACATCGATTGCTATAGCATGAGAATGACTATAGAATCGATACTACCGCGTGAGGATCATAATGTATTTGGATTTGTATGTGACATCAAGAGATGATCATCTATAAATCAGAGAAGGACAAGCTCGAGAGAAATAATAATCTAAGTTAGGTGAATCCGTTAGACACCACATGATAACTGATCCATGACAAATCAGATTATAATTCTACCCGAGGGACTCAAGTGGTGAATTTGCACTCCCCCTGGATGTCTCAAATCTCTGTACTTGATTTATTCTTCATTCCACTGCATTTTAATCATCTTTGTTCATTGCCTAATTTGTAGCTTAATGACTAGAGTAGTATCAACTTCAACTCAGTTTTATTCGGTTCAAATTGCACGAAACTTGTGATTGTTATCCTAATCCTTGTGGTTCGACATCTTTATCATCACTCTATAACTTATGCGACGTGCACACTTGCAAATAAAGTACAACAAGCCTGTGCGCATCAGTAGGTGGAGGGCTAAGTGATTTAGTTTTCACCGGGGTGGTCTTGGTTGCAATAATGCGTTGTGAGAAACGGCTTGGTGGGGGAATTCTGGAAGGTTCCGGTGCATCTGCAGATCTGCTGTTAGTCCGGCCGAACATTGTCCCTGGTCTGAATTCATCGAGTGACAATTTGACAACAACCTTCAGACATAATGCTGTGATGAGGGATAGAAAATGCAGTGACCTAGATCTGGTCTCAAAGTTTCGATGATGTTCCACAATTTCCTTGTGTATGACTTTTCCCACGTCAATTGTCATCATTGTTTCGATAGCATAAACTAGGAAGAGTCGTTTGAGTTTCACATTGATTGTGTAGGTGGTCAGCATCATGCGGGTATAGATGACCATATGCCAAAGGACTGTAGTAGCGCTGTAGTCTATTTTGTGGACACCTAATTCCATAGACCTGGGTCCTGTGGGCTGTTGCCATTTCAAGATCGGGGAGCACAAAAGTATAGCTACCTCCTTTAAGCCGAGTCCATCCTTAACGTGGCGAGAGTAGCCATTGTCCTTAATGTTTGGTAGAGCATAGATTTCATTAATGACTTCGAAGCTAAACGAGACAATGCAGCCACACACCTAGACGTTGGCTCGGTCAACCATTGTCAAATTAGCATAAAATTCCCGCACAAGCTCTAATGAGTAATCCCCTGGACTACTAAAGAATTCAGACCATCCTCGCTCACCCAAACCTGATCCAAAGCTAGTTAAAATTTCCATCGCCATCCCCCATTCCTTCATAACATCCAACATCCCCACCGTGGAATCATAAAATTGTTGTGCCTTATCTCCATTAAATTTCCTTAGGTCTTAGCCTTAGTTACTCTTACTCTTTTCGGAGCCATTTTACCATTCACAACCAAATAACTTAATGATTGCGCTCAAAATACAGAGTTGTGGAAAGCTACACTTACCAGGAGAATCTGTACCACTATCCTATAGAAAAATGCCGAAGAACACTGTCGTTGATTTCACTGTTCAGAAATGGGCTTCTGTACGGACGATGATTTTGCTAGGGTATGAGTAAGTAAGGAGTGGGAAATCCAGAAATGGACAAACTATTTATATGGACAACTAGGTCTACTTGAGGAGAAATTACTGGGCTTGTAAAAATCTATTATAGTGTATGTGGCCCAGTAACATTCTTTTTTTTCCTGTATAGTAATAACGGAGGCCCAATTTCATGAATTCGGTCTTGTATCAGGATTGTTTCAGGGTCCGCACTTGCAACAGGCTGACATTTAGTGCTAGTCCTAATTCCTTGGGTTATTATGCCACTCCGGGATTATCTAGCCAATTTTCCCTAGGGGCTGCGCATTCTTTTTGTATTATGAGTTTCCCCTACCCCTGCAAGTTGGTAAAGATTTGCTAATTAGTATCAATCATGATGTTCTTAATATTAGAAAACTATAAAGCTAAAAAAAATGTATTCTGATCCCACTTCCCAAATTAGGATTTCCCTTTACTCCCCCCAAACTGTAAGCTCAGATGGAAGAATAGGTAGAAATACATAATGATTTGACATATTAGAGAGAGTAGAGAGCATCCCTATTTGGGTCAGTAGGAGCTTGGGTTGCATTCCAAGAAGCGCTATTTTAATGTCATTAGCTTAACGTCTAGAAATTTTAGTCATTTAGTCATTTTAGTCCGGGAAGCTATCTAGTATGGAACCTCTGTCCGATGCAACTGTGAGCTGCTCACTTTCCTCAAGGCGTGATAAGATGTCAACCACCAAATTTTCAGTTCCTTTATTATCTCGAATCTCTACATCAAACTTTGTAACAACAATACCCAATGAATTAATCAAGGCTTTGCATCATTTTTGACCATGAGGTATTTTATTGGTGAATGATCCGTGTATACCACAATTCTACTTCCGAGAATGTAGGGCCAAACTTATCAAAAGCAAACACAATGGCCAGGTGTTCTTTTTGTGTTGTGTCATAGTTCAACTCAGGAGCATTCAAGATCCTAGTTGTGGCATTGTCGGAGTACTGCACCGACAATGTACTCACTTGCATCACGCATGATTTCAAATGGCATGTCCTAGTTAGTTAAGTAGACAATGGATACGGAGGTAATCTTATCCTTTAGTGTGGTGAATGCACGGTGACATTCCTTATCAAGGGTAAATGGTGCTTCCTTCTCTAGTAACTTGCACAGAGGCCAAGTGATATTGCAGAAATCCTTTATGAATCTTCTGTAGAAATCGGCATGTCCCAAAAAACTTTGCACCCCTTTTATTGAGGAAGGAGGAGAAAGCTTCAAAATGATCTCTATTTTGGCTCTGTCCACTTCAATCCTAGAACTTGAGACTTTTGCCCTAGCACAATACCTTCCTTAACCATAAAATGGCATTTCTCCCAATTCAAGACAAGATTTGTCACCTCACGTCGAGCTAATACCTGTTCAAGGTTTTTTAAGCAATGATTAAATGAAGATCCTACTACTGAGTGATGTGAATTTTTGCTAGCGGAATGTAAATGTGGATTTGGGAACTTATTCTTGTATCAATATAAATACACCAATGGAACAAATTTCAAAATTGATAAAAATAAAATGATAGATTGTGCAACCCAACAATAAAGTTCCACGAAATAGAATGATGAAAAAACACGGAGATGGAAGAAACGTATTATGCCGTATAAACCCAATCAAACATGGAACATCAACCCCTAGCCAACCACTATGCCAGAGGTTCAATCAAACGCGTACCCGATGATTTACTCTATGATAAATACGAGTATCATAGAATCAACCTTTACATGAATCCTAAGAAGCATGCAACCTAATTCTCTTTA
>JAOWBN010238556.1:0-12190 GCA_028565015.1 Pinguicula moranensis
TGGGTGGCTGCTCATCCTTGTCCTTGCCATTGAGCGACATTTGGTAGATGATGAGATTCCAATGGTGATCACAAAGTCGAAACCATCGGCTCTGATACCATGTTAGAGCGGAAAAACTATGATTTGTGGTCAAAAGTGTTCTTGATTTCTTAATCTTAGTGTCTCGGTTACATTGTGTTTATAGGAGGAGGATCAAGTAGTTAAGGAAAGATTTGGGTTGACATGAGGAAGGGATCAATTAATTATCCCTTTCCTTTTACAAAGGTTTAACCCCCAAATCTTTCCTTTCCTAGTCTAACAAATCCTCTGTAGCTTGGTCATTTCTATCATCTTAAACAGGCTCTATATGGTCTCAAACATGCTCCCCGTGCTTGATTTGAGCGATTAAGCACCTTTATGGGTACATTTAGTTTTGTTTGCAGCCATGCTGATACTTCACTATTTATTTTTGCTCGCGACTCTCTTGTTATCTATTAACTTCGACATTATTGTCACCGACATCAATGATTCTGTTTTGGATCGATCTGTGTGTAGAAAAAGGATTCCTTTGAAATGGCTTTGGTCTTCTAGTTGCAACTTTGAAATGATGTTTTCTCGCAAGTTCTAACTTTGAAATCATGGATCCTTGGGATTTCTGGCATCGTGTCAGAGAGGCAAAGGTCTGTTCTGGTCGTATCAGTCGCAAGCGTCTGCTGGTTGACTGTACACATTAACTGTGTAATTAAACTGCAAATTCAGTTTTATTTGTTTGGTTATATTTTGTAGTTCCATATTCTAGGCCATCTTTGTCGTAAATTTCATAAATGCTATAAATTTAATTTGCTATTATTTTTATGTTTCATTTATTGAAAGAATAGTTCACATGGGCCTGCGTTGAGGATGTGTATTTCTGAAGTTTAGTCTCGTGTATTGATTCTGATTTCATGCAGTCGTTCAGTTCATTTGTTAGCTTTCAATGTGTAATTTCTCTGTAAATCAGAGGGGTTTTTAACCCGACGGACCATTGTGTGCCGTTATAGTTGATGTTTTCATCTCGTTTTCTTGTTTGTAATTACTTCCTTTCTTTTTCTACAGTGAAGGCCTTCCCTAAATCATGCAGATTGACTTCATTTTTAGGATACAAAGCTGGCATGACACATATTGTGCCAAAGTCGAGAAACCAGGACCAAGTGAGTTCTCGTGTTTTTCATCTCCTTGTTATCACAAAGTTTTTACTGATTATGCTTTTTTTACTCTTGGAATTATGTCCAGTCTTCTTCCGAAGCTGGATTTTTGATTGAGTACCTGCCTTGAAATGTTTTGGTTACCAAGTAAGTTCTCGTGTGGTTGCAGTTTACATTGTTTTAGTGTTTGATTTACTGAAATTTATGTCCTGCTATGAGTGTTGGCTTGAGTTTACATTCTTCTTTCTTATCTTTCTATTGAGCAATGATTTTTCCATGGGTGTGATGTTTTATTTCTCACAATTGTTGAGACACCACCACCTATGATCGATGTTTTTTCATCTCCCATGGCCTTCGTTGCCTCAGTACTGTTTGGGCACATCTTAGTGAGGAGGTCAAAAGGAAGGGGTTTTAGTTTTACAAAAACTGGTGCAAGTACTCGAACAAGTTTGAAAACGAAGGGAAGGGACATTCAAGTTGATTTGGAGAAAATGAAGAAGTATTGCACTGTAATTCGGGTGTTGGCTCATACACAGGTTTTAAACTTAGCATCTAGTTTGGAACTTAATAGTCTATTATTCTTTTGTGGGCATGATATTATATCAATAATTATAAAAAAAAGTAAAAATAACGTCGATATGATCGCAGTTCAAAATTGTTCTGTTTTTGTGTTAATATTTAACGTCCATGGAGTACAGATCCGAAAGATGAAGGAGCTCTAGCAGAAGAAAGCCCACTTGATGGAGATTCAAGTCGATGGTAGTGATGCATCAAAGGAGGTTGATTTGAAAAATAAATCCCAATTTGAAAAGGTATTTTCATAACGAAGAAAACATTACTATTCCTCGTTGTGTTTTTGTTACATGTTTTTTAATCTATAGACTAAGAATGTGTAGAACATGAGCTAGTCAAGATTTTCTTGTAGGTGTTGCATATTTGCTCCTCATGCTAAATTCGTCGCCATCGTTGAGCCGTCTGAGCAGTTCCAACCTTGGCAGTCTAACCCTGAGCAGTGGGAGGGGCCTCCTGAAAAATCTGATTAGGAGCAGGGGATGTGACATCCAAGTCAGCTGTAGAGGCAGACTGGTCAACAATGTTTGCTTCTACATGGTCAACATCCCCACAAGCTGAGAATGATATTAAAGACCACGCGAAGTTTGGAACAAAAAAACTAAAATAACTCACGAGATAAACTCATTGTAAACAAATCAGTCACCTGAAACTGAGAGGGAACAAATTGAGTACATATGTTACCAGCAAGAACCTGTTCGCGGATGAAATGATAGTCCAGCTCCATATGTAGCTGGGTTCGTACTTAGGAAGACATCAGTCTTGTTGTCATCTAGAAGCATTGGAGGGTGATGCAAAGAAACACCAAGATCATGAAGTAAGTGCCAGAGCTAGAGTGCCTCAGCACCAGCAGTAGCAGGTGTAAGAGTATGACACTCAGGCTCACAGCTGGAACTAGAGACAGTGAGCTGCTTATTTGTGCTTCAAGGAACCAAATTGTCACTAAGAAAGATAACAAAACCAGAAGACGATCGTTGAGTATCAGGAAAATTCGCCCAATCAACATCGGAGTAGGCAATAACAGAACTTGGAGTTGTAGTAAAATGCAGATCCATTGAGAGGTATATCCTTCACATAACGAAGAATTCTCTTGACGACCTGAAGATGAAGCTCAGTAGATGCGTGCATATACTGGTTAACAAAATTGACAGCATAAGCCAAGTCCAGTCGGGAAATGGTGAGCTACTGAAGAACGCCGACGAGAGAGCGATACATAGTTGGATTAACTAAGGAATTGCCATAAGAGGAGAGAGATTGTGAAACCACTATGGGGTTGCTGACAGACCGACCGTAGAAAAATCGTGCATGAGCGAGATTATCAAAGGCATATTTCAATTGACTGAGAAAGATATTGAAAAACGTCAATGAGAGTGCGATACATAGTCGGATCAATTAGGAGATCACCATTAGAGGAGATCTATTGTGAAACCACCATAGGGGTGTTGATAGACCGACTGCCCATAAGCTGATTGAGAATATCACAAGGATACTTCAGCTGATTGAGAAAGATTCCATCCGTGAAAGTAGCCTCAAGCCCAAGAAAATAAGTGAGAGAGCCGATATCCTTGAAGGTGAACTCAGTATGAAGACGACGAAAAAAATAATCCAGAAGAGAAACATTGCTACCAGTTACAATGATATCATCCACATAGAGGAGTAAATAGATAGCAGTATCACGAGTGAAGATAAATAGATAAGTATCAACACGACTGCATACAAAACTAAGTGTGCCAAGAAAAGTGCTAAACTGCTTAAACCAAACGATGAGTCTGTTTGTGGCCACAGTGGGCCTTTTTGAGGTGATATGCATGACCAGGATACAATTCCATGTAAATATCCTCAGTCAGGTAGCCGTTCAAAAAGACATTCTTGACATCCAGCTGACGAAGATACCATCCACGAAAAATAGCAATAGACAGAACAATGTGAATCGTGGTAACCTTGATAAGAGGATTGAAAGTGTTAGTGTTATGCCCTAAGACTAATCACCATGGGCCTTTGTATTAACATTTTAATGTTGTATATATGATTGTAACAACCTTTACTATTTGATTATTTACTTTCTTTATCTATAGCATTCCAAATAGTAAAGCCTAGTGTTGATAACTTAAAGTGTATCATAAAGAGACGTGATAATGAAACCACTCTAATTATGTTATCAATACTAAATATTCATAATCATAGTATTAGTAAGATAAGACATTACTAATACGGATAGGTTGGCATGTTCTAAGCTAATTTCTTTTGAAGAAATTAGTTGATTTCATCAACTATAATGTAGAGACACTTAAGCTAAAAACATGATTGTTTGTAATAGACAAGTACATCGAATTGATCCTCAGAGAGATCATCATATTATCGATGGTTGATACTCTAAAGAATAGTTGGTGTAATAGATCCTTAAACTTGAGATTACCACATAGAAATCTTGGGTATAGATGTCATTCTTTGATTCTTTCTGGAGTTACACCGTAAATGGGTAATAATGGGTAGTCCTATGAGTGATTCGAAGTATGAAATGGTTGTGAGTGATCAACAAAGAATTAATTGTTCCTAAATTGTTAGTAGACAAGTACATCAAATCGACCCTCATACAGATTATCATATTGTCAATGGTTGATACTCTAAAGAATAGTTGGTGTAAAAGATCCTTAAATTTGAGATCACCATATACAATCTTGAGTATGAATGTCACTCTTTAATTCTATTCGGAGTTACACCATAAATCGATAACAATGGGTAGTCTTGAGATTGGTTTAAAATACGAAAAGATTATAGGTTTTTAATAAAGAATTCACCGCTCTTAAATCGTTAGAATAAGATATTTCTTTGGCCACTTGTAAGAAGTCATGGAAGCCTTTGCAAAACATAAGTTTAATTAGAAAATTTCTAATTAAAACTTAATAACATGATTTTCAGTACAAGAAATATTATGTACATTTTTAGGATGATAAATAATCTTAATACACAAAATTATGGATATGATGAAAGGTGAAAGGATATAAATTACATATGAACTAATTCTTGAAAAAATAGTCTCCTTTCATGACTATTTTCAATATTTTGGGCCATGATATTTTTGGCAGATGTCGCTTATGGTCTATGGATTTGAAATATGGATTAATGAATTGTAAGTGTTTAAATCATTAACTATAATTTGATTATGTTAATTTAAGGTTCATTTATAAGTTATTGAAAATCTATAGGGTCATATACATTAATACTATTCTCTTGAGTGTTAATTATGAAATGACCGAAAGTTTTGAGCTCATTTCATAATATCCAAATGTTTAAGGTCAAGTTTTATAATAGCCAAAACTTGTGGAGGTGAATTTGGAGTTTATGAAACTTCAATGATTTGTATGTAAATATGGGGCCACAAATATAATAAAGAAAAGTTTGTGAGATGTATATTGTATACATGAAAACTCCATTAGTTAGTTGGATCCTAGTTGGAAAACAATAACTTATATATATATATATATATATATATATATGAAATATACAAGTTATTGGAAAACATCTATAACAAATATGTATATGTGATATATAAATATATTTGTGACATATTTTTCACCAATTAGACTGATGTGGCTAAATTTATTATTATTTAAGTAATGGATTTTACTAAAAGAAATGAACTCAAAATTAAACATGCAAGAACACGATTTGTATAACAGTTGTGTTTGCAATTTGCAAAGTACGTCTCATCTCTCCATTCTTATTTTTTTATTCATTTTCTAACTTTCTTTTTTTTTTCCCTCGCCTCCTCTTCTCTCTTCTCTCTTCTAATTTCTTTTTCTTTCTTTCTTCTCGTGACTTAGCCCCTTTTATAAGCAAGAAACAAATTTCTTGTTTCTCATATTGGCGGAGGATTGTTGTCTGGTTGTCTTCGTTGTGAAGGAACGAAGAAACACTGGCCACCTTCTGCTTGCCGTAGAAGGGATATATATGTCCAGCAGCTACTTCCAGCAGACGATTTTTCCACTGGATCTTTCGCACGACGCATCCTCCTCTTCCAATGATGTGCAGGTAGGATAAGGCAATTTTCCTTCCTGATTTTTTTTTACACGGGGGACGGGTTTCTTTCCCAATTTCACGTGAAGGGGCCAAGGGTTTCTCCTTCAATTTATCGTGAGGAGAGGGGGTAACTATTATTTGATTTGCTATTTTGAATTGCTGTTATTTGGACCAAGTGATTTGAGGTTTTGAATGTAAATTTTGTTATGTGATCAACCCCAAATGTTTGGGCTATATCACAGACAACGTGCCGGGGTTCCATGTCCAATAATATTACATGCAATGGTGTAATTATATATATATATATATATATATGTAGGGTTCAATTTATGATACCATGACACCTATACATGAGTTGTTCAAAGTTTGAGACAAGTGTTTGTTTCTAAAGGTTTATGGAACCTCTATAAATACCCTTAGACTTTTGTGTGTAAGAAGAGGTTGATCCATTTCACGAGTCTTATAGAGTTTTGAGAAGTTTCTCTCCTACAAAACTTGGAAAAATCAAAAGTTTCTAGGTGATTGAGGGTAAAAACTTGAAGAAGTTTTCTTCTCATTTTCTTAGACTTGAAGTGTTGAGTTGCAATCTTTATGATCACATATAAAGTTATACACTTAAGTGTATAAAGTTCAAGAGAAGGGGTGGTGTGGATTTCTCTATAAAGTGTACATTTGGACACTTCTAAAGAAAGAGACTACTTGCAAGAATAGAAGATTTTCAAGAGGTATAATATTTATTCTTCTTCTATTGTTCCGTTAACTTGTGTAAATTAGCAAAATCCATGGGAAAGGAATTCTAATTTTTTTTTGCTATGCATGTTTATACACACAATATTACGCTTTCACACATAACATGTTTTATGACACATACAGTAGATTCTGGAATTCCTATAGAAGGTGTCAAAATAATCCAAACTGGGAACTTGAGTGAAACCACGAGTAACAAGATGAGCCTTGAGTCTTTCCACAAAGGCATCAGGATACGAGGTATCTATTTAATTACAGATCATTGATACGATTGATCTATTTAATCACATAATATAAATGTACGGGGTACATAATATTGGACTTGACCCATATTGACTTGATGTATGGTTTGTGTTTGTGTCATCAACAAAGTCAAATAGTATTAATTCAGTTATCTGAGATATTCATAATTCTGGATGATTAATGCGTATTACGTGAGATTATCAAACACTCCTTTTAACCAAGGGGTTATAAAGGTGAGTTTTCCGAATATGCATTACTCATGTTGGAAGTTATGAATTATCAAGATGATACTTTTGTCCATCTCATCTCGTATGAAATTGTTAATATCCATGGTCCCCTTGATGCAGTAATAATTGTTACGCATGCATTTGTGATTATGGGATAGTCACATATTAGCAATTATGTACTGAAGATCAAGAAAATAATTAATGATCAAGGATGACATATTCCTACGTTTGACATTAATTATTGGCTATTAAGTAACGAAAGAATTAATACTAAACGAGATGAAAGGATCACGATTTGTCTATATCAGATTGGATCCCAATGCATTGCTAGGTGCCAATTATGATTTATAAATTAATGAGATTAATTTATTACCGATCCGGATATGGATCTTGCATGGTCGCTCTATTTGATGAGCCAAAGCATACAGAATAAATTATGTGGGACATAATTAATGGGCCTGGTTGAATTCGAGAGGAATTGCCGTGAGTTGGGCTCACAGCTAATGGGCTCGACTTAATCGAGCCCAAAATAATCACCAAACCAAGTGAGCAGGTAACGTAGGCTCGAATTACTCGAGCCCACGAAATTGTGGCAATTGGGCTCGACTAATTCGAGCCCAATCAACCCAAGTATAAAACACGAGAAATCGAGATTTTTGTGTATCTATCATTGAAAACTTCCACTCAACCGATTTCATTCCTCTCTCTCTCGACCAAATTGAGAATTTCGGCCGTCCGTGCGCCGCCGTCACCGCGATATCTGGTCTAGCAGCCCCTTACTTTTCGAGGAGTGAATCTTGCAGAGGTTTCCTGATTTGGAGACTTCTGTGATCAAAACGTAACGCAGTGAATTTGCTAAGATCTCCGGGTTTTGTTCGATTTTGATCGAAATTAAGGTTAGTTCGCTAATCCTTGCACCAAGAGCTCGAATACATGTTTATTATGGGTTTTAGTTTCGAATTTGTGAAATTTCGGAAATCAAAAAATGTGCTCTAAAAGTGAGAGGATCATGAGTATATAAGAATGAACAAATATCTTCGTTGGTTTTCTTGGTAATTAATTTGATTAAATAGAAAAGGTCAATTAGTCTGCACGATACATCAGGAGTTAGGCCATTTCCCCTGTTTACTGTAAGCAAACAGAGGAATTATAACGACGCTATCATGAATCTAAAATTTCCGAGATTTGTGTTTGGGCTTTATAATACCCACTACTTTTTTTTCGCATTTTTCGCCACTAATATTTTGTTTTTTCCCTCTATTTTCTGTATTTTCCCCAGCTCGATTTGCTGTTGGGCCTGAACAATTTGATTTTCTTCTCCCTCAGACTGTGCCAAATTTTCATCATGTTGTTGGGCCTGGACAACGCTCACAAGTCGCTCCTGTGTGGTCGGCTCAGCTGATGAAATTGGGTTATCATGTTGTTGCTCTAAGCCTGCATCTTGTTCATAAGTTTTTTCTAACAACTCGCTTATCAGGGAACTACTGAACCCAGGCAGAGATACTGTTGACAAGATTTTGTACAGGCCTTCAAACTCTTGCAGGTTATGATCTACAACATCTTTTGCAGTGCCCAAAGTAGCCATTACATTTGTCTCAGGCTCCAGCATTACATCTCCATCTGTGCCAGACCACTGATCTTTGGTTATTGAGTCTTTTGAAGGCAGTCGGATGTCTTTGTTTCAACGCCCTTCCCTCCCCTCTCGAAGGGATAGTCTTGACTCTTCATTCATTTGGATGAGATCTTGGTATCTCCACCTGGATGAACAATTTTTATACTTCCATATGTCAACATCAACAAACGTCGCAATCCTTCAGGTTTTTTCAGTGACAATTAGTGCACGACCGACTAGGAGGTTTGTTTGATCAACAGTTTGGTTAGCAATTTTGACAACCTGATTGATACTACTTTCAAATTCAGAAAGAATCTCTCATTACGAAAGGGGTACCATGAATCTTGATTCAGATGGCACGGTCAGAGGACTATTCGTGAGTGCATCATGTAGGTTCCTAAGACCTATCTTCTCCTAGCCTACCTTATCTGCTAGTAGTAGCATCTTTTGTTCCTCATCTCTCAGGCGGATTAGTACCTTGCCTCCTTCCAGCGGCAGTACGGTTGCTCCCTTGTAGCCCACAACTTGTTGTTCCTCCACGGCCTTCATAGATCTAGCTAAGTACCGCAAGTCTCCCACCAACTAGCTTTTCAACCATTGTGTTTCCTCCGACCTCGGCGTGTAGCACAGCTTTATGTGAGCGGTGAAGCTCTCTCGGGGATAGGTGGGATAGGTGTCTTTTTAATCCTTTCATATCTAGCTCCATTGACGGCTTTTGTTCTCTGCTTCCTGGCCCTCACCAGAGGTACAACCAGTTAGTGCGTCCTAACGGCTATTCCATCCAGAATTTGCTCCAAGATTCTTATCTTCTCCATGGGGAGATATTTGATAATGCGTACCGCTGACCTGCACGGTCGATACTCTTGGGAAGGTGGATATCTCTGACGAAGCCAAATTTGGCAAAGTTTCCCCTTTTTGTCTTGGACCAATGTCTTGGCCCAAGTTTCAGCAAAGTTCATGACATGGTATGATACGGTTTCTTCTATGAGCTGTAGGATATAGTTAAATAAGCCTTTCACTTGCTGTTCTTTTGGTGGTTTTCTATTTTTCATTTTGTTGTCTGCTAGTCTACCCCTTCGGGTTTCAGCTCCAACGACAAACGTTATCCACGGTGGTATGCTCCACCATCACAACATTTATATGAGGCTTTTGGGGGTAAAAATTCAAGAACAAAATCATGAGGATTTAGGCGCAAAGTGGACAATATTATACCAATGTGAAGATAGATGGTGTCCAAGTTTCTTATAAATGGTATCAGAGCCATGCCCCAGAGTTAGCCATGTGGATGAATTATCGGAATGCGAACAAAGGTGGTTTCTCGGTTAGCTCACGATGGGATCTATGAATGAGCTCTATTGATAGGTAGTGTGCTCTGGATGCTTCATGAAAGGCATGTGCCCAAACGAGTTGGAGAGGACTTGATTTGGATAAAGTCAGCTCTCGAGATATAAGATGCTCAGGTGGTTCATGCAAGGCATGTGTCTCAACGTAGTGGAGAAGAGCTATTGACCTCGATGGAGTGGGAATCTTTCCTGGTGAGGAAGATGGACCAATAGTTGATTGTTTGAGGGGAGGCTCGGTGGGCCTTTGTTCGAATGGAGGATTGTTGGCTATGCGAACAAAATCGCACATAGGTTAGAAATTGGGAGGATCATGGGCATATAAGGATGGACAAACATTTACATTAGTATGGTGTCTTTTGGTGGTAAAAATTCAAAATCATAAGGGTTTAGGCCAAAAGTTGACAATATAATACAAGTATGGAGATAGATGGTGTTCAAGGTCCTTACTGACTGGAGCCGAAGGAGGTGGTCCATAGGAAATAGGTGGTATGCCAATGAAGTTGTCGGCAGGAGGAGGCCCAGTAGAGGTTGTCTCAATAAACCAAAGAGAGTGTGGTGAACATAAGGGCCCAAAACTTCCAACTGAGATGGACCCAAATTGAATTGTGGATCCAGCAGTCTGTTCAGATGTGTGGGCTTGTAAAGTCGGCGGCCTAGAGAACAATAAAATTATAGAGTGGGCATGACTCAAAATGATACCTGCCAGTCGGGGCTCGAGTAGGAGGCCCAAAGAATTGGTCATTGAAATGAGACTGGGTCGGACTAGTGCCTGGCCGCTGGAAGCATGATGTACGTCAGACTCAAATTGGGAATTCTGGAAGTGGGCTGGGCATTGGAAATGTCGACCAGAAAATGGCCCAGTGAAGTGTCCACCAGGTGAAGATAGGAACCCAGGCATAGAGAACGGGCCAACAAATTTGAGCAAATAGGCCCAGCAGCATAATATCAAGGCAGTGACAAAGAGTTCCCAATTTTGGAATTTTGACTAAGATTGGGAAAACTTGAGAAGCCATGGCCTGAATATTGATCCAATTCCAGGATGCAGAGCCATCGTAGCCACACTGGCCTAAGTTGCGATGCCAGCGAACATCAGGGAGGAGTAGCGGGAGCAATAGGCGTCAGTGTAGTGTCAATATGCGCAATAAATTTGACAGCGATGCTATTGTAGTATCTAATGATGAAGGGGTGTTGTGTCGGGCCTAAGAAGCGTGTGGTAACTTTGAGGCATTCATTGTCGAATAAGACTTCTCGAGTTGCGCTCGAGAAAATCAAACTCTAGTTTGTCGATACAACCTCTAAATTTTGCCATGGTTGGTTCTAAACAACACAGGAGAATCCTAAGTCTTTGGCATACTCAAGGTTTAATATTGAGCATTTTTTCTGTCCACTTCTTGAACATTCAATAAATTAGAGTTTCACTTCTTGAACATTCAATAAATTAAGTATTTGAAGATTACTTTGAGGAACTGTGCATTTTTCTGCACCATGATACTTTGAAATCTCTTTCTTTGTGATTTCTATCAATGCCTTTCATTTCTCAGTAAGATGAGCTATTGGCATCATCGTGTAGCCTTGAAGAAAGACCTGGTACTCTCTTATGCAAGTTTATGCCCACCTAAATGCCATTCGAAAGAGCAATGCAAAATGAAGTCATTATATCTCAACATCATTTCTTTAATCCATATCCGAAAGGCGAATCTTATATTATTTGAACCTCTTAAAAATAGCCAATGATTTACCAAGCACATTGTTGAACACTAAATTCTAATTCCTTGTGTACTTCTACAAATATAGTGTGGCATGTGGGCTGAGGCTAAAATGAATCGCTCGGCCTGATATTGTTTTCGCTCGTGCTGGATTGGTTTGGCACGATTTAGGATTGAACTAGGTCAGTTAGACAAAGTAGGTGGGTTGTATCGATCCTCACATCTAGATATGTGGTATGCCACGATAGTATGTTTTTAAGAAATTTTTAATATTAAATAAGTAATTTTAAAAAAAATGGTGCAAGCATTCTGTATAATAGTGACTAGCATGACACGATACGATCCCTCTAGATCAACATGGCAAAGAATAAACAGATCTCGCTATTAGTAACCATTTATTCGTGTTCATTCACCTCATTCAGCGCATCGATTGCGATTTAGTTTCGTGATTGTCAAACGTACATTTTTCAACGTCCATATTCTTTTTTTTTATAAGTAATCAGAATTCGGAGTCCGGATTTCAGAATCACAGATCAGGGTATCCATTGGGCTTTCTGGG
>JAOWBN010238567.1:0-12190 GCA_028565015.1 Pinguicula moranensis
TATGACATTATGGGGTTATAGATACATGCTATGCACGACCTCACATGTGTAGAGGTGTATAGAAACCTCATGGAGAATGATTTTACAACAACATGACACACAAGCATGAAGTGTTAATTGTTGTAACACATGTAAAGCTATGGTTAAATGTTATTCTTTAGCTACAACATGTGTTGGCTTCTTAGACTCAAGACCACATATATAAATACCCTAATCTTATCACCAATATATGGAGTTGGTTGAGCTTTAAGTCCTTTAAAGAATTGTTGAGAAGTTCTATTTCCTTGTTGCATTCTCTACATGGAATTTTTGGGCAAAAACTTGAACAAGTTTTCTTCTCTTTTCTAAGGCTTAAAGGTTGGAGCTAGTACTCCTTTATCCACATATAAGTTGTACACTTAGGGTGTATAAGCTTCAAGGTAAGTGGTGGTGTGGACTACTCTAGAGGGTGGACATTTGAACACCTCAATGGAAGGAGCTTTCTTGCACGAATTAGTGATTCTACAAGAGGTATAAAATTCCTTCTACTTTGTACCATCAAGATGTGTAAATTAGCAAAGATCCATGGTCAAAAGATCTCTGAAATTTTTGTTATGTATACTTAACACACACTTATGTTTACTCTTCCGCACAAATTTGCATTATGACACATAGCATAGCTTTCGAAGATCTTACACTTGTCTCAGCGCAGAGGACTCACTGATCACCAGAATTGGTACTGCAGCAACAGGATCCTGAATGGAATCTTCAACAAGCATCAAAGGTAGCAGTGGACTGTCCACAATAGCGGTGTGTGTTTCACTCACCAAGGGAGTAGCATCCTGCACATCAATAGACATAGGAAAAACAGATTCAACAAATTTAACATCTCTGGAAACTACATTTTTTTCCAGTGGTAGGGATATATACTTTATATCCCTTCTGACCAGCTGGATATCCAACAAAAATTCCACGATGAGACCTTGGATCGAACTTATCCTTGCCTGGTGCATTGTCTAGCTCAAAACATAAGCACCCAAATACCCTTAGGATCTCAAGATCAGGTTTCTTACGGTGCAGGAGCTCAAAAGGTAAGTGCCATTGAAGATTTTTGCTAGGCCATCGGTTGATCACATATGTGGCTGTAAGAATGCACTCTCCCCAGAAACGTTTGGATAGGTGCGATTGATGCAATAGTGCCTGTGCCGCCTGCAAAAGAATCCCGTGTTTCCTCTCAACAACTCCATTTTGTTGAGGGGTGTATGAGCAGCTTCTCTGGTGGATAATACCTAACTGATGAAACAGATCCAAGCACTTTGAATTCACAAATCAAGTCCCATTGTCAGTTCTTATGATCTTGATACTGTGTTGATACTAATTTTTCACCACAGTAATAAAATTCTCAATCAATCTGTGGACCTGGTCCTTGAATCTAAATAGATAGGTCCAAGTGCATCTGCTCTTATCATCTACAATAGTCAAGAAATAGTGACAGTTGTTGAGTGTGCATTGCTTATAGGGTCCCCAAATGTCCATGTGGATCAACTCAAAAATCCTTTCAGGCTCATGAACACTTTCAGGAAATGGATTTCTGCATTGCTTAAAAATTGGACAAATATCATAGGAATTTGAAACATGTTTCTTACAGAGATTGAGATCTGAAATCTCAACATCATCACTTCATCCGAAGGATGCCCTAGTCTATCATGTAGCAATGATGAGTTGATAGCAGCACACACTTTGCTGTCATTTTTACTATCAAGAACAAACCAATCATGAGACAAAAAAGACATCTAGTAAGCTGAGTAGCTGTCTTGAGCCTTTGATATAACCTTCTGATCAAAAGATGCAGCAGTGTTGGGGATGTACAACTCCCTCACCACTCTTCCCACTGCCAAAGTCTGATTCCTCTTAAGGTCCTACAACAAGCAATAGTCAGGTAAGAATTGAAGAAACAGAATCGAGCATTTGCTTAGCTTCCTCTCTGAGAGTAGATTATATTTGAAGCTGGGTAAATGCAAACATGATTGCAATATTACTGATCTAGACAGATGAACATCACCACTACATGTCACCGGTTTGACACTCCCATCAGGCAACCATATTGGAGTAAGTGAAGTGAAAGATACAATATGTTTCATTAAGGATAAATTTGCACACATGTGGCTAGTTGCCCCTGTGTCTACAATCCAATCACCACGCATAATGCCTAAGTGTTCAAAGGAGCTGACGCAAGAGGTAACAGAGGTACCTGCAAAATCTCCACAGTGCACTAGATTCACTTGCTCAGCAGGGCCCTTCCCCTTTAGCAGCCTTTGCAGATCTTTCTACATGTTTCCAATGCCCTCATAAATGTTCTTCTTTTCCTCTCCTGCAAAGTCAAGTGGAGTTTCATGTCATCTCTTGCATCTGTAAAATTAGTAGTGAAGTTAGCATCGTCCCTTCTTTTCTATTCTCCCCATGGTTCCGGATATCCCTTGAGCTTAAAACATTGAGTTACCACATGTCCTATTTTTTCATAGTGGGTGCAATCATTCAATTTGTAATAATCCCCAATTACGTGCCCAACCTTGCTGCAGTGGTTGCACTTCAAACTGTTTCTATCTCCCTTCTGTCATCCTGCTTCATCTTTCTTCCATCCAGAGGATTTTGCCAACATAGCAGTATACATTGCATCATTTCCTGCTGCCATGTTTGTGCTTACCTCTTCGTGTTTTTCTGCAGTTGTGATCATCCCGTATACTTTGTCAACTAGGGGTAGTGGATCCATGTTAATGATCCTGCTTTGCTCTGGCTCGTAGACTTCATTCATACACATTAAAAACTCCATGACCCTATCCTCATTCTGCCTCAACTTCAACAGAATTCCAACATCACCATCTATGTGCGGCAATGGCCTTAATTGGTTGTATTAATCCCATACCAATTTTAGCTTCCCAAAATGCTCACGGACAAAATGATTGCACTGTCTCAGAATGGCCAGATTCCTCTTTAGCTCAAACAAATGTGGAAGATTTGAAGTATCAAATCTAATCTCCAAGTTTTCCCACAACTTGCGAGCGTCATGTATAAACATGAATTGCTTTGTTAGTTTAGGTATCATCGCACTTTTAATCCATGAACAAACCAAGCTATTTGCACGCTTCCATTTTAAAAATAGGAAAGAGTTTTCATCTAGTTTTTCCAGAGTTCCATCAATGAAACCCACCTTCAATTTTGCTTCCAATGCTGAAATCATGGCACTCTTCCAGATCATAAAATTTGATTCATTCAATAGGATTGTCACCAGCTGCATTCCAGGGCTTTTAGATCCATGGACAGGCAATTGTTCCTCTATCAATTCCTCCCTTTTCTTCAGCCGGAACCTGCTTCAATCTCCTCGTTCTTTTTCTCCATTTTAATCGAATAATTCTCTACAGACATCAAAGATTGGATCTTAATCCGCTCTGATACCATGTAAAACTTAAAGAATACTGCAAGGATGTTCATAGGACATCAGGGAGTTGGAGTTTAGCGGTTAGGAACAGTTCTTGGCGGGGAGAGAACTTCCACTTTTTGGGTTTTTGTTGAATAATAAAAAATGTGCAAGAGCACTTGTTTCAGTGCATCACCGCTTTTATACACAATGAAAGAATAAAATAATAATTCACTTTCATTCCTATACGCTAGATCAAGGCGAATCAAAGGCTCTCGTTGCATGACTCCCATTGGTTGTTGATTGATGAATCAACAGTGTGTCTTCATCCTTGTCAGCTTCAAACTCTGCGCCTGAACTTTGCTCTTTCATGTTTGATTCTTGTGTAGGATGGAATGAATGAAATTGATCACTCCATCCAGAACATGAGAATGATGGTCAAGTATGTCAAATCTTCCCCTTAGCGGAAAGAAACATTCAAGAATTGTGTAGAAGCCAAGGGCTTACAATCGGAGGATTTTCTGTAGTTGGATGTATGCACAAGGTAAAATTTCACCTATATTATGCTGCAATTTGTGGAGAATCATCTGCCTGCATTTGAAGAGATGTTGGAGATGGAAGATGGGCCCTTAGTGGAGTATTTGACTGAAGCTAAAATATAGGATAACGACGAAATAAAGACAGACATTTGGGGTGCCTACACATGAGGACTGAAAGTGTATCAATAAGTTCATTAGTTTCTTGGAATTTTTTTATGAAGCAACCACGATGTTCTCCACCTCCAAGACCTGCACTGCACGCATGACCAATATGAAGAGGTAGTCAGATACTTTTATGAGGAGCAATGATGACAACTTCAGTGGGATGGCCAAAAGAATGCATGATAGTATGTAAAATATTGGGAAGGATTTACGTCTAGTCAACCGAGGCTCATGGTAAATAGGTATTGTTCTTACCTTGCCTTATGAATTATTCTTATTACTTTTTCATTTGCATAGGTACTTACTACTATTTGTTTTGAATATGAACAGGTTCTTATATATCACTATTGTACTTGAACCAAAGTATAAGCTTGGTTGATTCGAGTAATGGTTTCCCATGACTCTAAGTATTGATACCAGCGAAGAAGCCATTTAGGTGGTTAGGCAAATAGTAGAATATCATTTTCGCAAATACAATTCGATACATAGTGGATCTTCTACCAGACAAGGTAGGGAGGGAAGTAATTCGGCAGATCCATAATTGGATGGTTTTGGCGCTTTCATGGCCCGAAGAACGCAATTGGACCAATATACTGAGTTGGATAGGTATTTGATGGGGGAAAAATGAGCATTTAATAGCTTCATATGATATTTTAGAATGGTGGAAAGTCAACGAATTCAAATATATCGTACTTGCTAGAATGACACAAGACATTCTTATCATTCCCATCATAAACGTGCATTCTAAATTGGTTTTCAGCATGACATGCCGGATTCTAAGTGTGTTCAGAAGTTCATTGGCACCCAAGACGGATGAGGGACTGATTTGTGCTCAGAAATGGCTAAAAAAACACCAAGTTTTGTCACCATTTAGATGAGACAGAAGAGCAGGAGACTTATCTACTTGACTCAAGTGATAATTGTTTTATTTTAAATCTATCTATTTCTTACTTAATTATTTGTACTCTTTAAAGATATTTGTTATTTTATTTATGATGAGATTGAATTGAATCCCGCGAACATGGTTGTTGAAATCAAGATCATCCCGGTTACAGTTGAAACTTGAAACTATTGGCATATTGTTTCGTTGTGAACTACGACTTGATTTGAATTGCGATGTAATATTTGGATTTGTTTTGTTATGAATATTGCAATATCGAACTTATATTTGTTGTTTGTAGAGTTTTTTTTTGATAAATTATAACTAAAATTAAAAACGAAATAGTCATTTTTAAAAATGAATAGTGCACATACTATTTTTTTTGTTAAGTATGTATTAATTCAATAAAAACTGTACGGGATTAAGTCAATGATTTATCTTCAAATCGAAGATTAAATCATCCCTATCACACAGTAATCCAGGTGGAAAAAAATTGGATACACAAAGTCTTGGAGCTGTATCCAATCTTCGATCATCACGCCCACTGGAGGTATTTCAAAAGCAGTAAACCAATTCCAAGTTGAACCTTGATCTTCTCAGCAACTATATCCACATCAAAAGTACAATTACAAAAACAAACATCATTTCTGGCATTACATAGATTCCATGTAATACAATGCCATATTTTTTTTCCATAACTCCCTTCCACGTCTACGTATATCCATTCCATATGAGCTACAAATTGTTCCGCCTGATCTGCATGCCCAATATACGTATGGCCCATCCAGTGATATATTTCTTACCATAAAGAATATGAATTGAATCCCCACATGGAATCCCCTGCAACACACCAATATCAACAGCACGATGAAGTAATAAATCCAGACCCTCCCTAGCTATAACAAATAGAAATGATGACAATGGTTCACCCTGTCACAAACCACGATGAAAATAAAAAATACCAGATGATGCTCCATTGACAAGAACTGACCCTGAGGCTGACTGTAGGCATGCCCTCATCCAAACTATCCACCTCTCAGCAAATCCCATTTTCCTCATCATGTTAAACAAAAAGGACCAGTTAATAGAGTCATATGCCTTTGCAAAATCAAGATCAACTTTCAAGAAAATAGTAGGATTCTTCGATAATTTGACATGGTGCAATAATCCGCAAGCCATCAAAATACCTTCTTGAATTTGTCTACCTCGAATGAAAGCTAACAGGTGAGGAGAAATAACTTTATCAATCACTAACCTCAGTCGGCTTGCTAGAATCTTTGATAATAATTTGTAAGCGCTACCAACGAAGGATATAGGACGGAAATGATTAAGCTCTGTCGGACAGAGGACTTTTGTAAGTAATACAATAGATGTAGAATTAATCGCCCTGCAGAAATCCCCCCGAATAATAAAAATCCCTCAAGAAAGCAATATAATCTCCTTTCAAAACCTCCCAGTGAGTCCGGAGGAAATGAAAGTTAACTCCATCAGGATCCGGACTCTTCCTTCCAGAATAAGACATCAGAGTAGCATATATTTCTTCATTACTAAATTCTGCTAACAAATAATGATTATCCTCGATAGATAAAGTACGCACATATGGTAACAGAATAAACGGCCTATTAAAAAATGGCTCTGTAAAATGTTGTTTGAAATGATGCCAAATGCCCTGCTTCACACCCATAACATCCTCTTTTCAAACACCATCGAAAAATAATCCATGAATTTCATTTCGAAAGCGATGGTTACATACCCGAGCATGAAAGTAACGAGTATTACCGTCTCCTTCCCGAATCCACGAAGATCTGGATTTCTGAAAAAGATTGCAGCCTTACGATTCTGTGCTACCTGTAATTCGACCAAAGCAAATTTCCTTTCATTAATTTCAACCTCATATAATTCACATATCTCCCAAATTTGATCATAATGGCGTAATTTTTCGGAGATTCCTTCACGAATACGATCAATCATACCAAATACATCATGATTCCAAACATTAAGCGCCTGTCTCAAAGCTTTTAACCGACAATGCAAAATATAAGACTTACTTCCTACAAATATTAGATTCTTCCATGTATCCTCAATGAAAGATCTGATACCTGGGTGAGAATCCAAAGTATCCAAAGTTCTGAACATCTTAGGCCCCAATTGACTGAAGACATCGTCAATAAAATAGGGCTTGATGTGAAGAATGCATTTCTTGATGGTGATCGAAGAAGAGGTGTACATGGAAATTCCACCAGGATTTGGCACTAGTCAGACTGAGGGTCAGGTTTGCAAACTTGAAAAATCATTGTATGGCTTGAAACAATCTCCTCGAGCCTGGTTTGACTTATGGGCCTTATTTAACTTATGGGCCTACTGAACAGAATTTGCTGGAATTGACTTCTCATTTGGGTCACATGGATTTTGGGATGCAGATCAAATTTTTGAAGTTAGAATATCTTTTCGATTTGGGCTGATTCCCTCCTGCAGCTTGGGGCACCTTCCTCTTGGACAAAAAAATATATTATTTACTTTCAATATTTTATTTAACTTTTAAGTTTTTATTTGAAGTTATTTACATGAATTTCAAGTATTTAATCAGCTCTCACTGGTCTGTTGGAGCACCGGTGGCATGAGGCTTTTTTTTAGTTTGAGTTATTTAATTAGGTGCCTCACCGATCAGCTAAAGCGATAGTGGCATGAGGCTTTTGTTTCTTTCTCTCACTTTTCTTCTTCATTCTCTCCTGGTTTAACAGCCATTTCCTTTCACTTCTTCTTCTCTTGCTTCATTTTTCGTGTTATTTGGGTCCAAACTTCACGTTCTCTCTCATCTCACGCTTAGGCTTAGCTTGCGGGGGTGTTGGTGATATTAAAGCCCATGATGAAGAAGCTCATCCAGGAGCCCGCCAAGATGAATTCTCCATAAAGATCCACCGTGAAAAAACCTCCAGAAGACTCTGGAAAAGTTGTGCTGCAAAAAAAAAAAGTTATCCAAGCTTCATGTGCTCTTTCATAACATGCTTAGCTTGGGGGGGAGGGGGGTTGGGCCATAGGCCTTTGTTGTGACATCCAGTCCAGCCTAGTGATGGCCCACGACTCTCCATTGTTGACCAGAATCTGAAGATCACACGTGCAAAGTTGATCAAACACTAGAAGTTAAGGAAGTGGCCACTTTCTACTACAAGACTACCTACAAGATAAGATAGGAAATGTAGTCTAGTTGTTAGGTTACTCAATCATGTATGAAAACTATACTCTATATAACAAAGTAACTCGTGTATGAAATATCATTCAAGCAACAAAGAAAAGTTTAACTCAAATGTCTTATTTCTTCAATTAAATTTTCTTCAACCAAGTTTGGATTTAAGCTTGGTTGTCAATATAGAAAATCTTCACCAACAATGAGGCATTAAATGAGAACTGATATAGCGCAAGAATAGTAGGCGCAAGAATCACAAGAAACTCATCCTAACCATCTATTTATATTGGGCCCGCCAACCTAAACACATCACAATCATCCATTTATGTGGGCCCCACCATTTCTTGTGTTTCTTGTGACTAGAATTCTTGCGCTATATCATTTTTTCGGCATTAAATAGTTTTAGATCTTTCAGGTCTAATCCCCCAAGATTTGTCCAAACTTAACAAAGTCAATTGCAATTGGGTGTATAATTTACGCTCTGGCACTTGTAATTCATATTTAAGGAATGACACTAACAAAAGGAGAATGACATTGAGATTGGTATCAACTAAACAAGTTGACAACTGGTTCAAATACTTTCTTTAGAGGTACTTTTCTGCAATTGCTAATTAGTGTAAATATCAAAACGTCATTTTTGTACAAGATTATAATCAGTAAGATTTTGTGTATACGCATTGGCAACTCTCACGTTTGCCGTTGTATTATTCCTAGCTACCGTAGCTCTTATTCTGGACGCCAACGCACTCGGAGGCTCATCATCCACCATCGTCGCCCTGTACGGATTCACCATTGCTATATGCATCCTAGCCACCAACCAACCTGTCCAGTAAATCCAATGCTAGAGAGACGAAAAATTGCTATCACTCCTTCCCGCCAACACCTCCTTCGACTTCATCTCCAATGGCCGAGATACCCTCTGCGGCATCCTCTCCGGCAGCTCCAACCTCATATGCTGGGACATCAACTTCAACACAAAGACCATCTATACCAAAACCTGGGAACCACTAACGTTCCTCGTAGTCGGTGAACTCAAGTTTGTACGCTAAGAAACACAGTCGGTGCCGGAGCCAGAAACGTCATATGCTAGGAAGGCAACCAAGTCCCATCGACGAAACTACGATTTTGCATGATTTCATCGGGGCAGAAATTTTCCTGCGAAGTGTTACAGGAAACCGGCCTGGTTTTGTGTAGGGGAGATGATCAATTAGCTCCTCCTGTTTAGTCGGTATTTGAAAATAGATAAATGGCGAGTATTCATGTTGATGCACACCATGCCTATGGGTTTGATGGTTCGGGATTTGTTGTCTACAGAGGCAATCGCCAATATGGCGAGTGTGATGTGCCGAGGAATTCGCGCTACCAATACAGGGCCCTGGCTCTTGGAGCCGGGCATAAATGTGGGCTCACAAGATTGGACCGCATGGTGGTTTGTTGGGGTGTTAATGGTACGTATGCAAGTGTAATTACTACCAGGATTTCGTTTGAGACGATTATGACAGGAGTGGATTTTACTTGTGGATTGGTCACGACTGATTTTTCTGTCATGTGTTGGGAGGCTGGGTGGCCGGTTCAGTATGGGAATTTTCTGCCTTTGTTGCCGACTATTCCCCAGCCTTGCCTCGATTCGATTTTTCCTTGTAATATATACCTGAATTCTCCATCTCTTGGCGTTGAAAATGGACATGTTTGTGCGGAATGTGATATTCCAGCTACTACACCGAAAATGTTAACTAAGTTTGTTGCATTTTTTGTATGGCATGGCATAATATTTATGAGATGTAATTTTTCTTTTGTAATTAAATTGTTTAAATAAAAAAAATCAATTGGTCAGCGGCGCAGTACAATTGAAATCAAACCAATTTTCCATGTTCACATTATGTTGACAAGGAAGGGGGTGCTACATCTACTCGATCATGAGGCGAACAATCCTGACATTTGAGTTTGTCCTTTTGTAGACTCATTGGGTCCCAAAAAAAGGCCGAATATCCAAATTTTGATGCTGGCTTGCGATTAGAGCGGTATATCTTCCTTGGTACATTGTCAATGAGACAAAATGGGTTGTGCTGTCAGGCCCATTACCCAATTTTCCTTGTCCAGGACCATTTCTTGATTTTTCACGACCAGGCCAATGTCCTGGCCCCAATTGGGACTCATTTCGGGCTTCTTCTGGATTGCACAGCCCAATTTTCAATAGGTAATAGGATTCACCAAAACTAACTTTAATTTACTTTATTTTGTTTCATTATATTGTCAAGAGCAAACGACTTTCATGAACTAATTATTGAGATAAGGCCCCGTTTACTAGACAGAATTACGCGTCATTTATGACAGGATTCGAGCATAATTCTACGTTTACTAGACACACACTCCATAAAGTGGGTCAGGGAATTCACCATGACCCGCGAGTTTTTTTAAAAATGATGGGATTAGATCCTAAAAATAATCCAATCAAAAACATAGAATTGATTTTGAGTTGCTCAATTCTCCACTTTTTATTAAATCTTCACCCTTCAAGTTCAAACAAATTACAATACTTTGCCACAGAAAAAAAACGTGAAAAGTCATTGGAGGAACAAATCTGAATAACCTTAGTTTTTGAGTCCTGCTTGCTGGTATTGGAGATTGAAGCAAATCGGTGAATTGTTAATGTCATTCGGACCACCATGTTCTTCTCTTCTTGTCTGGTTCCAAAATCTCAAGACTTTCAAACCATCTCAAAATCAACACGGCGAATACCCTTCGGGAATGGTGTTCAATAGCCCGGTGGTGGTGGTGGTCGTCAAGGTGTCGGCAGCATGCCAATACGTAGCCTGTAAACCGGAGAGGCTGAGCAGCGATCAAGTCCTCCATCTCCTCTTTTGCTTTCCCTTTCAGCAACTTCGGCGACTGGCTCTCTGCCTATGGACCTTCTTTTTCTTCCCAAGGCCCGGCAGTCCTTACTTCTCCTCCTCCGGTTCGGATACTGATGATCTAGACCAAGACATGCACTCTGATTGATCATTCTCACCTGCGAATGCACCTGCCGTTTACAAGAGAAATTATACCAATCGACCTAATTGGATGACAAGAGTTGCATTTTCGACCAACATTCTGACTGATGAGTGTTCTTAAGCTTCAAGACCTATTCGGGATGCTTTGTCATTTTTCAATTTCTGTTCTGTTCTTTTTCTTCTTAGTTGTAAAGTGGTATTGCCGATCAAGAGGATAATTAAATCGAAGACTCCCTGCTTCAACATGTGGTTGTACATCGCATCATTGATTCTGAATAATCACTTTTTAGTTCAAGCAATGATTGTGATTTTACCAACCTTTATTGACCTCCACCTCTTTTTGCTATTTATAATTGATGCGACTATTTGCTGATGGGATCATTTTTAGTCCAAGCACTGGTACAGATTTTACAAGCACAATTTGTCTCACATGGCTCTTTATGTTGGGAGGAAACTACCAAGAACAATATAGTTCAATAGGACAGCGGAAATAAACAACCTCCCCAATTTGCAAGAATCTATTAGGAGCACAAATAACTAGAATCGAATATGGAGATAACAGCAACGAAAACAATATTGAAAAGAAGAACACCAAGATTTACGTGGAAAACTCCTTCGATGTGAAGAGGTAAAAAACTACGGGATCCTTAGATCCACCAGAATCCAATATTACCAAAAGATCAAGAGTACAGTAGCACACCACGGATCTCTAGCCCTTACAACACAATACGAAGGCACTAGAATCCCAATACAATATCAAAAGTGTAAACACACAAAACGTGCAGCTTGTTCGATCACCTATAACTCACAATCTAACCGTTTGAATTCAATTTCCTTAGTAAAGTATGTAGATACACGAGTCTTCTAACTCCAGTCAAAATTTCAGGCTGATCGGACAATGTTCGGACCTCCAAACGCCAGTAAAACCAAAACTGCAAAGTGCTATTTTTCTCTCCTTTTAGGGGGCGCGGGTTTTAACACAAAACCTAGCTCACACACATACAAACACAAGTATGTGTCTTATATACCCTCCAGGTA
>JAOWBN010238588.1:0-12189 GCA_028565015.1 Pinguicula moranensis
CACAATCAAACATGGAATATCAATCCATAGCAAACTACTACGCTAGAAACGAATGTAAACCAAATTTTAAATCAAATGCCTACCCGAGGATCTACTCTATGATAAATATGAGTATCATAGAATCAACCTTTAAATGTACCCTAAGATGCATGCAACCTAATTCTCTATAGAATAGAAATTCAATAAACAAAGAAATCTCTCTCAAAGCTCATAATTAAATTAACATCAAAAGTCCTTTTAGAAAAGAGTGAAATCTACATTTAAATAGGTTACAATTTTAATGGGCATAGGATTATAATCCCTAGACTTTATTTGAGCTCATCCTAACTTAGTCCATAAAAAGTAGGAAATTACCTAATTACATTTAAATTCGAAATTCTCACAAATTAATGGACTAATTTAATTAAAAGGCATAATAAATCAAATGAACATCCTTTTGGCAGCTTCTAGCAGGGGTCGTGGTCTCCGAAACGTGCAACATATCATATGCTTAATCTGGTCTACATAAATCGTGTGCAGCTTCCAATTTGAGAACAGTATATTCCAAAAATAATAAATCATTATCGGACCGTTAGAATTTGATCTCCTTTTATCAGAATATGTACTGAGAAGTCCTCTATCACGTGATAAAATTTCAGTTCGATCGGAATATTTTCAGATCTTCGATATCCAATAATACCGAGGCTGCGTAGTGCTGTAAATAGCAGATCGTGATTGAACAAGAGCAGTCTGTTCCAAAATCCATATCTCACGATCTGACCGTTAAAATCCGATATCCTTTGAACAAGAAAACTCTCAATGAGTCTTTGAACTCCAGTTAAATTTGCATGCCGATCCAAACATGTTTGAACCTCTAATTGTAAGAAACCACAAAACTGCGTTTTGCTGTAATTTATAGTGCATGGTCCAATTATTTTAAACCATGCAGGAATTCAAATTCGTCCCGAACTTCCAACATTCATATCAGAAATATTGCTCAATAGTAGAAAAAGTGACTCTAAGCTATTGGTGCTCTGCATATAACTATTTTCTTGAGGAAATGGCTGAGTTTTCTAATATGAAGGAGGAATTATAGCTGATTGGGTAGCTTCTTGGTAAAAAAAATGTTGGGAATATCATAAGTTCCAATTTAGATTCAGTTAATTATATAAGAATTGCTCATATCTCTATATTATGATATGAATGATTACTGGTTTTTGTTATTATTTTACAGATTTTCTCATAAATTCTCACTGTGTTGTTTTCCTTTTCCTTTTATTTTCAGAGTGTTATTATATACATTTATTCGTATAAGCGTTGTCTTATCATTTTATGAATTAAACTCTATTTATTTGTTTCTTTATTTTTAATTACTTAATATTATTGATAATTCCCATTACCGAGATTGCATTATGCATTTTTCAGACTGTTCTAATTATTTTCCCAAACTGAATGTAGGTGTTCTGTGTTCAGTTTAGAAAATGGCTAATTAGCATGAGGATGATATTCTTCGAGAAGAAGAAAATGGGTTGAATTGGATTCTGTAGACCCCGTAACACAGGGCAGTACTACCACAAGTAAGAAAATAAAAAAGCTCACGTCTGATATGTGAAAACATTTTGAGAGGTACCAGAAGGATATTGATGGTGATACTGTTTGGAAGGCAAAATATAACTATTGCAAAAATGAGTATAATGGGAACACGACAATTAGTGGTAGTGGCACGCTGTTGAGGCATGCCACCAAGTATAGATTGAAGCATCGTGGTGTGCATCCAGGTTCAACCAGTCAACTAACACTACATTTTACTACTGAAGACAAGGTGACTGAGTGGCGTAGGCCTGGTCATTCAAAATTCAGAAATGGAATTTTTGATCCGATCCAAAACTATTTCATAAATGGAATGTAATTTTTGAACCGATCCGTATTTTATTTCGAAATTCAAAATTCGTAAATCAGTTTGGAATTCAAAAATTCAGAATTTTTAAACAATAATAAAAATTAAAAAAATTATTTTTGAAATTCAAAAATATTTATGAGATTTAGAAAAAAAATATTTTGGAAATTCAGAAATATTTCCGAAATTTAGAAATATTTTTAAAATTTGGATTTTTCTAAAAAACTTTGGAATTCGGAAATTTGAAAATCCACCCTGTTTTCGATCCCATCCGAAATGTAATTTGGAACTGAAATCATATTCCGATCCACGGAATTCGAAATTTTGGATCGGAATTCAGAAAATTTCAAAAATCGGAATTTTTTCGAATGCTGAATGGCCATCTCTAGTGTGGCATTACGATCCTAAGGTAGGGCGGGAATCCTTGGTGCAGTTGACTTTTTTTGTGACTTGCCTATCAACTTTGGGGAGCGTTATTCTTTTGAAAAGCATATTAAAAAATCTTTCAACCTCTCCTTCCAGATAATTAGTGCACTTATGATTCGGCGTGACATCAAAGATTATTTTGAGAGACGTGTTGCTGAAATGAAAGTTGTGTTCGCTGCTTCAAAGTATTGTGTAGCCCCAACGTCTGATATATGAGATTCTTTACCCCGTTTAGATTATTGCAGCGTAGTGACACATTATATTGACTCGAGATGAAATTTACAGAGCGAATCATCTGTTTCAGACTAGTTGATAGACACACTGGTTAGGTCATTGCGGAGAGCATTTTGAATGTACTCAAGGAATATGGGCTCGTGGATCGCATAATTTGCATCACACTAGATAATGCATCTGCTAATGCAAAGGCTATGAGATCACTTGAGGGTCCACTAAGGTCATACAATGCTGGCTTCCTTTTGCATCCGAGATGTGCATGCCATGGTTATAAATTTACAAGTTCAAGAAGGTTTGAGTGCTCTAGAAGATTATGTTGGAAAAGTTGGTAAGATTGTGTCGTAGATAAGAGTGTCTAACCAGCGCATCAATGCCTTCAAAGCTCAAAGTGTCTCCTCAGGTTACAAGCCTCGTATTTTGGATGCAAACATGTCAATTAGATGGAACTCAACATACATTATGTTGCAGAGATTGTCTGAGTACAAGATGCCCCTATCCCAGTATTTAATGAGTGCACAGATGCAGCCTTCATCTCATCCCCCAGCTATTTTGATATTCTTAGAGTGAGACGTCATTGAAAAAATTGTCACATTCCTTGAGGTCTTCTATGAGACCACAACTATTTTATGAGGGAGTTATTTTATTACATCTTCTCTAGCCATACATCAGCTGGTATTAATGACGAAGAATCTTTATGAACATAAGAGTAATGAACACGTAGCAGGCATATTACTCTCACCCTTTAAGCTGTTTCAAGTTGTTGCTTGATTGTTTTCATTCTTTGACCTTTGATGTATCTTTATTTTCTTCTTTGTAGGTGTTGTGCGAGCGATGACAAGTAAGTATTTAGAATATTGGGTTTCCCCTCCTCTCTTATATTCATTGGCTTTTATTTTGGATCCTCGAGCCAAGATGACGATGTTTGAAGAAGCAATTTTTAAGATGCGAAGTTGGTTGGGATTAGAAGATGATGACACTAATGTCATAAAAAATGTTGAAACCTCTTTGTTCGACTTGTATACAAAGTATGAGAGCAAGTTTGGAGGTATGAGGGTTTGAGCACCACCACCTAGTGGGGAGAATTCATTGGCTTGGAAATTATTGGGTGGCCTTGGTTCATCATCGAGTTCGCATATAGAGTCGGGTGATGTTGTTCAGTATTTTGAGTTCAAGAACTATCTTCAAACCAATTTTGAAATTACAGATGAACTTGATTGTGAGAACTTGAACCTCTTACAGTGGTTGCAAACACACAAGACCAAATATCAAGTTCTATCGCATTTGGCAAAGGATGTCTATAGCATTCCAACTTTCACAGTTTCATCTGAGTCTGCTTTCAGTATGGTCGTAAGGATTGTGAAAGAAATACGATCTAGGTTGACACCAAAGATAGTAGAAATGTTGACCATGATTAAGGAATGGGAGATCTATGATGATAGAATTGAAATTTTGGGTCCATTGAAAGAATATTTTGTTGATGAAGGCGATGAAGAAGACGACCCTCCTACACTTCCTCATTGAAGGTTAATTATTCATTCTTAAGTTATTTATATAATTAAATTTTGAGTTATATTAACTGTTACTTACTTTTGAGCCTCCAGGTAATGAATGATTATATGCAACAAGACTTGGGAAGGTTAAGTATTCAACCACAATTTATTTGTATAACTAAATTTTAATTTATGATAATTGTTATTTTTCAGTCTTCAAGTAATGAATTATTAGATGCAAAAAGACTTTAGAAGGTTAAGTATTCATCCATAATTTATATAACTAAGTTTCCATTTATGTTAAGTTTTATAGTACTTTTCAGGGATTAACAAGAAATTCTTGCATCCTGCACGGATGTTGGTGGAATTTGGATAAATTGTAAAACAAAACTTGATTTTGAACTTATATTACCATTCCTAAACACTTAACACAACATAGTCTTACAATTTTGTTCTCTCTACCCATTGGATATGGACAAAGATGGAGCTGGAAAAGACCCGAGGTTGTAGAACTAAGGCTTGGAGGAATCTAGGTGTGAGTGGACAATCCTTGGAAGGGTGCTTTGAGTTTTATGATTTGGGTGGGTAGATGATTAATTAGGTATACCACAACGGCGACAGCCTCAGGACAAATGTATAGTGGTATCCTGGGATTCTAGCATCATGGCATGAGTGATTTTGAGGACAATCCAGTTTTTCCATTCAGCTACCCAATGTTGTTGAGTATGATAACAAGTAGTTTGATAGATTAAGCTCTTTTCCTGGAAGAATTTTCTCATAGGATGATTGATATACCACCACCACCCCTCCCTTGTCAGATCAAATTATTCAAATTTTCTGGTGAAATTGGGTATCTATGAGGGTATAAAACTCAACAAACTTATGAAAAACCTCATATTTATATTTTAGTAAATAAACCAAAGTCATATGAGTGTAGTAGTCATCAATGAATAATAGAAAATACTTACCACCAGTACTAGAGTTTGGGGCTGGACCTCACACAAAATGCATTACATAAAAATATCATCGAGGATCTTATATAATTTGAATGAAAGGATTGTCTATGTTTTTTGGCTAACAGATAGGTTTCACATGAGAAAATTATTCTATCGCAGAAAAAATTGCGGAAATAGAAATTTCAGATAACCTAAAGATGGATGTCCGATGTCCTAGCCGTCAGTACTATAGCCAGGCTTGCCGGTCTGCCGTCCCGTGAGCTAGCATCATAGTTCCCTGTCGAGACACCTCATCCATATAGTACAATCCTCCACTTTCAGTGTCATGCCCAATAATCTCCATTGTCCTAATATCCTGCAGTAGACAAAAGGTAGGATACATAAGCACCAGACAATTAAGTTCATTAGTGACATGGCTAATTGAGAGTAATTTGCACGACAGGGATGGAACATAAAGGTAGTTGGACACTTTTAGGGTGGGTGAGATTTTCAATGGGTCCATCCTGTACAGGTGACTCACCCCTATTGGCTATCTAGATACATGATTTCTTGGGATTGAATGTGGTGATCATGTCAGAGCACTCATTCGCCATGGTATCTGTCGCCCCACAATAAAAAATCTAGTAGGTACTCTTCTTGTGATTAGAGGAATTGACAAAGCACACTTCAACATACTCGACTAATCAAGGGTTGTTGAGATATCCATATCAAAGCACTCAAAAAAATGAATTTTGGATTGGAAATATTTGGGGCTAGGATTAGTTTTTTAATTTGTTTTGGGGTGTATTTGGGATCCTGGGATTGGGGGTTGGCTGTTTCCGAGAGCTTTGGAAGTTCTTGGGTGATTTCTGAAATTTTGGGTAATTCTGGGGAGATACTAATTTCGAACAGTTTCAAGGGTGTATCTGAATTTCAATAAGGCTTGTGGGCCATAATGGAATTTCTAAAAACTTGTGATGGTGTATCTGGGATTTTTTCATCCGGTTGTATCAGGGCACGCTTAGAATTTAAGGGCATATCTATAAGGACCGGAAAAGCACGAAGACAAAAATGTAATCTTGTGGAATAATAGGGTTTGAGTGTGATTTTTGACGCACAAACCTTTACCTTCTATCGACTCTTTATTCACTCTGCTCCTTCCATTAATTGTCGTTACCGCACCAAATCCCAGCGTGAAATTCTGTTGGTCCCCACCGCTTGTGTTGGTGACATTGGTGTTACTGACGGTGGTAGGGATGATGCTTCCTATACCCCCCTCGTTTCTTTACGTCTGGACACCAGTCATGATAGCCACTCTGTTTGAAGCATCCTTCAGTCGAGTGGCTCTTCTTCTGACAATTGGAGTAATAAAGCTTTGTTTTGTTGGATTCTCCTTCCCGACACTAAAACCACTTTTGATGCCCTGTGATGTTGAGTCGTCGCTACTTTTTGCCAGATTTAGGATAACTAGGTGTGCTGCCTCATGGCAGAAAGCGGCATACGCCACTTTGACTGAGGGCAAGATTGCTCCTCGAGTAAATCCCTTTTGATAGAGTCATATTCTTCATTTGCTTCGGTCAGCAACTCGAATAGTTGTGTCTCCTGTCTTAGTCGGTTAAACATGGCTAGGTCAACGGTCATCGGATTCAGTTGTCGACGGTCAATTTCTTTCCAAATTCTCTGTATAAAACTGTATAAGTTCTCCATTGTGCCGGACCCCTGTAGCAGACAATTAGCTCTGACCATGAGGTCATAAATTTGGAGCGAATCTCTCACGTTGCTATAGATCCTTGCTACGCCTTCACAGATTTCTTTGGTTGTGGGGTATTCCACGAAGTAGTGCACTATGTATGCTTCAATGTGATGGAGGATCCAAGAACAGACATTTAAATCTGCATGTTCCCAATTGTGAAAGTCAGGATCTTTCAAGGTCAGAGAAGGGGGTTCACCGGTAATAGAGTTCAGCATATGGGCAGTTCAGATCATTTTAAAAATGGACTTGGCCCGTATCCTCCCATTTTTTAAAAGCATAAAACCGTATCCTCACGTTTTCAAATGGGCGAAAATGGTTTTTCGCCCGTATTTACACTTTTAAAAATAAATAAATTAATTAACGTGTTTAAACCCGTTCAAACTGTTTAGGGTTTAGTATATCCGTTTACCCTGTTTAGGATTTGGAGTATTCATTTACCCCATTAAGGGTTTAGGGTATCCGTTTAAAATATTTATAAGTTCACAAGTTTTGAAGTGGGTCGTGTTTATAAATATATATAAACTTATAAACCTAGGTTATATATATTTATAAACCTAGGTTAAATATATATAAACTTAAGCAAGTTTACAAATTACAAGTTTATACTCTAATTTATAGTTTATATCCAAAATTCATAAGTTTATATGCTTATAAGTTTATAAATTTATAGTTAAAAAGTTTTGTAAGAAATATTCTTAAGTTACCAAGTTTTAAACTTATAAACTTAGGGTATGAGATTGTATTTTATATAAACAGTTAAATTCAATGTATGAACAATTAACAGTACTATAAACTTATAAATATATATATAAACTTAGGGTAGGGAGAAAAACTATAAATTACAAACTTATATAAACTTATAAACATAATTTATGAACTATAAACGAAACTATAAACCTATAAATATATATGAGCTAGAGATAAACTAAGAAGATGAACTATCAATTATAAACTTGTATTGTAAGTTATAAGTTTATTTTTATAAATTTATACCTATAAATGTTGTATTAAGTTATAAGTTTATATTCTTATAATTCAAAACCCTAACCCTAGCCTCTAATTCGCAATGTATGTTTAAACTTGGAATAATATATGCGATATGTATAAATTTAAAAGAAAAATATATTATAATTATTTAAATAAAATATGATGGAATATGATTTTTTTTATAAATTTTAAAATATTTTAAAATATTTTTGAATTTGTAATATTATTATATTTAAAATAATTTTTCATATTTTTTAATTTTATTTTAAATTTAAAAATATTATTATAGCATTATTTTAATAATTATGGAGTTTAAAAAATTATTATAAACAATAAAATAAACGAAAAAAAAATGAAAAATCACATTATAAAAAACATTAAGAAAATGGTTTGAACGGGCCCTGCCTATTTTCGCCCGGATCAAATTTTGAGAAACCGGGCATGCCCATTTTACTAAACGATTTAGCTCGAACCGCCTGTTTTGTAATCGTAAATCGTATTAAATTGCCCATTTTTAAATGGATAGGTACGAAAACGATTCGGTCTGGGCCAAAACGTGTCAAACACATTTTGCCCAGAACGAGTGCCTCTCTCTAATTGGTAATATGCTATAGACGACCCTTTACTCTGATCGTCATTTGCATGAGTTGGGACTATAACGAATAGTTGTGGTCCCCTCACTTCCTGCTCATCGTTCCTAGTTGGTTGTTGTATGTAGGATGTAACTGTTTGAGAAGTCGAGCAATCTGTGTTGACAGATCATCTGAGGCTTTGCTTATTATTGATGCTACCAGGGTGATCTTATCGCCGTAATCACCCATCTCTCTGGTAAATGATAAGTTTAATGTTTGATTTTTAAGGATAAAATACCGCTATGATACCAGATTGAATTGAGAACTGAACAACAATCTTAATCTTTATTGGTCGTTGTATTGTTTTTGTGTTTTACATGGTTTGATAGAATCTTTGGCCTAGATAATTAGGGAAGGAGATTAGGTAATTTTAATCCTTACCTTTTACAAGATGGCCAAATTCGTTTCCTAATTGTGCTAATCAAGCTAACAGAATGCCCAATTCTTACAACTACAAAAGTTAGAATAACTTGTCCCATACTGATTAATAAAATAAAATTCAATCAATTTATAATGGAAATATGAGCTACGATTAATTTGACTTGATAACAAACGTTTTGAAAGCAGCACCTGTACCATGTAAGTTGCCGCAGTCGCACAGGCCTGATCCTGCTTCACCCTAGATTTATAGAGTCGAATCTAGGAAATTAACTTTTTTAAGTATTAATTCCATTTTTGTCCGTCTTTTTAAAACTATTATATGTATGATGATAGTATGATGGGGTGATTGGCTGTGTTAATTGGACTATACACTGTACTGTCCTATGTGGAAAGGCGAAGGAGCATACAAGATGTGGAGGAAGAAATACTCCCAATCAAGAAGCAGAATGATCAGACAAATTCACTTAGGCCCTGTTTTGCGCAGGGCCCTAAAAATTATAATTGACTTATAAGCAGCCTTTTGCAAAAAAGCTGTGTTTTGCGCAAAGTCCTTAAAATTAAGTACTCTCTAAAAAATAAGAACCTATGGCATTTTGGTAATAAAGAGGACTTCATTCCTATTTTATCCGGACCAATATGCCCTTGGGCCCGTAAAGCTCCGTACCTCCACGACCTTTCGACAACTCCCGCACAACGCAAGCCGCAGATCCACATTCGCCAACTCTCGCACGCCGCAAGGAAAAAAACCGCAGATCCACGGTCGGAAGAATCACGACACCGTCGTTCCGCCGCACCACTGGAAAAGAGGACTTCATTCCTTGCTGTTCGAAAGCGCAGGTAACATACCTTCTTTTCGCAGATGTGTTTAGATGTGTTCAATTGTAGGGTTATGTTTTAGATGTGTTCGATTGGAGGGTTTCGAGGGCTTTTGTGATTTCACGGGTGACGAGCATAAACTCTAAACAGGGGCATCTTCGAAAATCAAGTGTACGTGGATCTGAAATGCAATTTCTGTCTGCCAATTTGCTCTGGTTTTTAGGAAGTATAGGTATAACAGGTTGTTGAACCGTAAAATTCAGACGTGTTAATTGCACCGCCCACTCTGGCCAGGCGAGTTAATTTGATTTTGTGAGTGAAGCTCCATTTACTTGTTACGGTTTTGCTGCACGAAGCCTTCCTCTGAAAAATTCAGACGGTTCTTATGAATTTCTTGCTCGTGTAGGGGTTTGATTATACACTAACCCCAACTGCAATTTCTGCGACTGCACACATTGCACAGCTTAATTTCTGCGTATTCTTGCATTTGCTAATATTGCATAAGTTGAATTTACTATGTTTCTTGCACAGTGCATCTTTAGGTTCCATGGACTCCAATACCGTAGAAGTCTCTCATGACGCTGGGACTCCCCGTCGCAGAAGGGGGAAGTCCGATGACAATAGAGGGTCAGCAAAATGGACTGAGGCAAACATCGCCGCACTGATTGAGGCTTGCGCGAAAGAGGTTCGTGCTGGAAGCAGGCCTGGTGGGACCTTCGATCATGCAGGTTGGGTGCATGTTACGGAGGAATTCAAACTAAAAACAGGCAACAATTACACCAAACGACAACTGAAGAATCGACTTGACACATTGAAGACATCATGGAGAGATTGGCAACTCTTGAACAGAGGCGAGACTGGCTTAGGTTGGGATAGCATTCTACAGACAGTTTCAGCTGAACCAGACTGGTGGTCCAGAAAGATCCAGGTTTAATGCACGTGAGGATTATGTTTTGATTAACCTACGCTTTCAATTTCTTGCATCAATAACTGGTTTGTGTGGGATATTTACAGGAGACACCTGCAGTTGCGAAGTTTAGAAGGAAGGGTCCACTTTTGAAGGAGCTACAAGCTGAGATATTCGAGGGCGTTGTTGCAACTGGGTCGCGGGCTTTTGCGCCTTCATCTGGGAATCTGCCAGTGATAGACTCAACTAACTCGGAGGGCTCTGGTGAAACAATCCCCGAGGGTATTGTTGAGCCGCAGGCAAACATCGCAACTACGCCACTTGACAGTGAGGAAGCGCCACGGGTGACACCTCCTAATAGGTCTTCAATCATAGCCAAGAAGCAGAAGCGGCTGCGCTCCGCTGAAAGCATTGCCAAATCACTAGACACAATCGCCCATAATGGTAGGATGAGGGTTGAACAGCGCGCGGCATGTATGCCCGCGAATGAACTTGCAGAGTGCATCAACTCACTCCATGCGCTTCCTGGTATTGCGCACGGTAGCAAGCTCTGGTTTTATGCATTGGAGTTACTGATGGATCCACCACACAGGATTGTGTATGAAACAATCCCAACTAATGAACTCCGTTTGACATGGCTCGAGGAGAAGTTGGCCAAGGATAAACTGATAAACCCATCCCTGTACCCTAGCTTCGCTCGATATTAGCTTCTTCGTAGCTTGTCTGAACAGAAAACTTGTACTCGATTTATTTTATCGTACTTTGCTTCTGTCGCCTTTTTCTTTTAGCGGAGTTTGATATGACATGGGTCTATTTTGGATGTAGCTTCGTTGATGACAGACATTTCTTTTTGGAGCTTTTATGTCAGGCTTGCTGTATTTGAATCTTCTTGCTTCGTTGCATTTGTTTCTTGCTGGCCTCTAATTACATGAACCGAACTTGTTTACCAGTTTTGCAATCTTTCACTGTTTTACATGAACCGGACTTGTTTCTTGCAGGTGACCAATTTGTACTTTTCTTGAGAATGTGCTTCTATTTTACGGCGGGAACGCTAGTCTAGTGTGAATAACTGTACATTCACAGCAATCAGTCGAAATTGAATGTTATTCTAGGGCCAATTACCTGTAACCAGGACCAAGAAACAGAACAATAGATCAAAAACTAGCTGCTAATTAATTGGGAAATAGTCGAAACTGTGAATAACTGTACATTCAATTCAAAAATTAGCTCCTAGCTCCTAATGTTCGTCTTGTGCAGTTTCTTCATTCCATGGTCTTGTCCATAGCATCCCAAGTTCTGTCATCAAACAAACTGCAAAACAGAATGACACACACCAACACCATTAGGAAAGTTAGCCACGAAGCAAGGGTAATATTCTTACAAACAGCATTACAAAACAGAATGGCACACACGAAGAAGCCAAACCGGGCAGCGGGCATTTTCTGAAGATTATGCCGCGTATTCGCTGATCTGCCGACATATATTGTCCCGCACTGAATTCATATTCAGATCCACACGAGCGTCATTGGGTTCGGCATCGCACGAGCTAGACGCTGTGGCAGCGGTCTCCATACTGAACTCCACGAAATCTCGATCTTCGCAGTCTCTGCGTCGAATGAAGTTATGCAGCGCCATTGTCGAACAAACAAATGCGCACTGCTTGGCAAATGAATACCTCACTGGCATATCATTAAGTATATGGAACTTGGCCTTCCATATACCGAAGGACCTTTCGATGGCTGATCGCAGTGA
>JAOWBN010238599.1:0-12188 GCA_028565015.1 Pinguicula moranensis
TGTTGGTTCACAGGTGGCAGGAGGTGATGGTACTGTTGGATGGATCCTCGGGTGTCTTGTAGAGTTAAACAAGCATGACCGGCTTCCGATACCACCAACTGGGATTATTCCACTTGGCACAGGAAATGACTTATCAAGGAGTTTTGGTTGGGTAATCTTTTCCTGCATCACCATTATTTCTATTGCTCTAGACTATCTTTTATTTGATATCTCAATGACCTTTTCAGGGTGGCTCATTCCCATTTAACTGGAAGTCTGCCATTAAAAGAACACTTGAGAAGATTGGTTCTGGTCCTATTGCTCGTCTGGATAGGTGATTTGTTGGTTTGTTGCCTTTAATGATCTTTATGCTGAAAATGATATCTGTTACCTGCCCTTGTCTGTTCGGTTGAAAACAAGTATATCTGTATGGTTTGCCAGCTTATAGTTTTCCAAGGAATCTTTGACTACTCATCCTGATTAGATCTAAGTGGTGAAAGAATTTCAAAGGTGATAATGCAAGTCATACAGTGCACCTATTCTGATTATACAGTAGGACCGCAATGTGTCCTAGGGTCAATTAGGCTTGTGAATCAAACTAATTAACTAGCTAGTTAGTGGACCATGCTTATTTATTCAGTACAACATGTTAGCTATATTTGTATTCCAAAGGATGCATGACACTTTCATGAATTACATTTCTGATATGCAGTTGGCATGTTTTGATATCAATGCCTGACGGTGAGGAGTTGGAAGTACCTTATTCTCTTAAGGCGAGTGAGGAAACTCCTCTCGATCCGGTTGGTGGCTAAAAATCTTCTCCTTTTCTTTTTCTGTGATTGTTCCTAATCATGATATTTCTTTGTGTTCTGTCATTTGGAGCTATTTCATGTAATATTGTTAGACTTCTATGCACAACACGAAGGTTGATTGCATGAGGAATAGTTATAGCATCATAATTTTGCATTTTTACTTATGAGTTATACCCTGCTCATTTCATATGAGTTTTGAAGCTTAATCCTTTAAGCCATCATAAGTAATAAAATGAGTACAAGAACATAGTATGAGATTTTCTATTCCAGAAATTTGCTGTAGACTTGTTAGGATTAAATAGAGTTTCAGAAGTCTATGTTTTTTTCAAGAGAATAATGAAACAGAAGGATGCTAATGTAGTAGGCTAAAAGTTGAAGAGATTACTAAGTCTTTAAAATAAATATTTGAAATGCTAATTATTATTCATTTCGTACCTTAATAAATGCAATTGAATAATGTCTTATTTCGAGATCCTGTCATTTGCAGGAATTGGAATTGGATGCAGAGTTGCCCGAGAAGGTTTCCTGCTATCAAGGAATCTATTATAATTATTTCAGCATAGGTTTGCATTTGTAGTTTCGCTATCTTTGGTGATATTCATACTTTTCAACTTGTTAAAAGGTTACCATGTCATATGGATGCAGGCATGGATGCCCAAGTGGCTTATGGTTTTCATCATTTGCGTAACGAGAAGCCTTTCCTCGCTCAGGGTCCTATTTCGAACAAGGTATGAATTATCTTTCCCTTTTCATAGATAAATTCTCTAACTTATCTCCATCCACCTGATATCAATTGTGACAGTACTGTAAGAGGTATTTTATCTTGCCTTTGCTTAATATTGTAAAGTTTGAGGACTACATGTATAATTTTATTTCTAAATCAAGTACTTCACTATATCATTTTAGGATCAATACCCACTTTGAGTTGATCTGTGAGAATTGAATCTGTCTTTGAAGTTTTTCTTCTTCTTTTTAGAGTTTGGTGCTATTTTCACTGGTTTCTCTGAGATCAACTATGGTTCATATGCTGGACAACAATATCTATTCTTAAGGGAGTTAAACCTTTATTCAAGTGCAGTTAATCTACTCCGGATACAGTTGTAAGCAAGGATGGTTCTTCACACCATGCAGCAGTGATCCTGGTTTAAGGTCTCATCTTCTCACGGAAATACTTCTCTTTCTTTGTCTGTGAATCAATGAAATCTCAAATCATGTCAACTGCTTATGAAGCTCCTTTCTGACGGCATGCATCAGTCTTTCATGGAGGATACTTTGATAATTTTTTGAAGATTCACTAAATTTGTTCCTTGTTGGAAAAAACTTTTGAACCTCGAGACAAATTGCTTCAAAGTTCATGACAAGATGTGCCTTCATTTCCATCCATGTATTAACCTATCAATCAACTCTGATATTTTGCAGGAGTTTAAAGAACATTTTGAGGATATATGCTAAAAAGGTTAATTCTTCAAAGTGGGAGCAAATCCCCGTGCCTTCAAGGTTGTTTTTAATTATGTACTCGTTGAACAATCAAGAGCTTGAATGCTTCACAAGCCGTCATTTTTTATTTTCTTCATAAATTAATTGCTTAATTTTCCAGTGTAAGGTCAATTGTCGTTCTCAATCTTCCTAGCTATGGAAGTGGTAGAAATCCATGGGGCCATTTGAAGCCAGAATATTTAGAGAAGGTACGAAGAATCCTTTGCGATCCTTGCAAGCACTCATTGTCTCTCTGTTATTTTTGCATCTTAATAGTAGATTAGTCTTGTCAAATTGAATTTACTGTTCCATTTGTCACAGAGAGGATTTGTCGAAGCACACGCAGATGATGGTGTACTTGAAGTTTTTGGTTTTAAAGAAGGATGGCACGCCTCCATGGTTATGGTTGAATTGATATCAGCCAAACACATAACTCAGGTACTACTTGTAGTTCCACATAGAGTTCAACAGCGTTGCACATATACTTTTTTTTTGGAAATGAAGCTGCACATATACTATCATCATGATCTGATACGTGGAAGTTGGATCGTAAAATTGCTTGTTTTTATACTTGCATGTTTCCAGTATGCAGAAATCTAACTATAGTTTTTAAACACATTCTATCTCAGAAACTGCAAGATACTTGGTTTCTCCACATGAAAACACAAGATAAAAGAACTTCATTTACTTGTTCATACTTGATGATGGAAGTTTGCTCCTCCACTGCCAACATAAAACATATTTCTGTGAAAAAAATCTGTCCCTATATGTATATATATACAAATATGTTCATTGCAGGCTTCAGAGATTCGTTTTGAGCTCAGAGGAGGCGAATGGACAGAGGCGTATCTGCAGATGGATGGTGAACCATGGAAGCAACCAATGAACAAAGATTTCTCGACATTCGTGGAAATTAAGCGTGTGCCTCATCACTCGATTATGGTCAAGGGAGAATAGTTAGCTAATCTTACAGAACCACGTTTCTTGCCTGGTAGATCATCTGAATGGTTTGTGATTATATATCTTGATGTAGAAGCATCAAGCCTTTGTTGTATAGATTCCGCTGTATTTCATTCCAATCCATTGTTATTTTCTTACAAGGGAGTTTAGAGTTTACTGCTAAGTTATAACTGGTTTGGTAAAGGAAGATGTATCTCTTTGAAGCATCATCTTTTCTGATTCATGTTACATAAATAGAAACTAGTTTTGTGCATAATTTTTTAGTGCCTTCAATATTTTTTTTCTTTGATAGAAGAGATTATTGTGGATTGAAGTACTGTTTTGGATGCTGCTGCTTCCGGCTTACACAAGTAAAAATTTATGTCCCTTGTGTTTCTGAAGTACTCTTCTGAGTTACTTCTCCATTTTACTTGAGTAGAAACATTTCGACGGAACTTGCAATTAACCATTTTTTATATTTTATTTAAGTTAAAAAAACAGCATAACTGGTATTATTGCATGAATTTTGTTATCGGTATCAGGTACCGCCAGTATACCATTAATGTTGTCGGTAATTTTTGTGTTTTTGAAGTACTCTTCTTAGTTAATTCATTTTACTTGAGTAGAAACATTTCGACGGAAGTTGCAATTAAGCATTTTTTATATTTTATTTAAGTTAAAAAACTGCATCAGTGGTATTACTGCATGAATTTTGTTATCGGTATCTAGTACCGTCAGTATACCATTAATGTTATCGGTAATTTTTTATTACCTTCCTCAGTTTCCACCAAACTCAACCAAGCAAAGGCACTTCCATTTTCAGTGTTAGCCATATGACCAGTCAAGGTCATCTTGCTGAAGACACTGGTATCGAGGACACAAGCCTTCGGCAGGACTATGTTGCTACACACATTAGGGGCCACATGAGTTGGCCGATTGGTCTAGCTATCCAACCGAGAATTCGCCAAAACAAGTAACACAAACCTGCACACAAAAGTCAACAAGAAGATACAACATCAAAATAGAAGGTTTTGTATATTCATAGACTATTAGAACTTAAAATCAATCACACTTGTAAAACACAAGCAATTTCAATGGAGTTCAAGTCCATCTTCATCTCCAAACCACCGGATTGCTCAGTCACACAAACACACATCATTACTAGTAAAAACAAACACAAAATCAATCACACTTGTGGCTTTGCTCACTTGTTCATGCCTTCATGGTATCGGAGCCAATCTATGGCTTCAAATGCTTTCGATTGGTCCTAAAGTTCTTTGTTCTACCTTTCTATTTCATCTTTACTTCAAACTTCCGCTCTTACTCTACTTTTCTGCTCTCTATACCCTTTCTAAACCCTCATCTCAGCCCCACATATGGCTATTTTTGACCCTACAACCTTCCATCTCATTTATACTGAATATTCCCACCTTATCACTGCTAACTTAACTCCCCCCAACTTCTATTTTGGAGAATTCAAGTTAAAACTCTTTTTCAACAGCATGGTCTACTCGTATATATTTTTTTAATAAGTACTTGAACCTCCCGAGCAAAATCCTGATGATACCTCCAAATCAAATCTAGAGTAACTTCGCTGGAAATCCATTAACCAACAACTTTACTCACTGCTTAATTCACTGATGCAGCTTTTGGAGTACTACATGGCCAACTTACGGCCCGGGCTGTCTGGACCACCTTCGATCATGAGTGTAGCTCTAGTCCCTCTCAAGAACTCGTTCTTAGAGATGCTCTTCAATAGCTTAAGCATGGTCATCTTTCCGTGAAGGACTATTCCCGACAGTTTCTCTTGTTGTGTGATCAGCTGGTTGCTCTCGGACACCCGGTCTCTCCTTAGGATCAAAGTCATTGGTTTTTAAGAGGGCTTGGCATGGACTTTGCTCATCTCAACTCTTCCAAGATCCCTTGCCTTCTGTCTGTTAAATTATCTCCAAGGATAAAAACTTCCATACCCTTTACCATCGAACCGTGCTAGGAGCCAGTTCTCCAGTCCTTTTTCACTGTCATGACTTCGTCGCAACTGCCTGCTGTCCCGGCTCTCACTCCTAGTTCACTACAACATCCATATTCCGTCCCTGGTCCCAAATCGGAGCTGCCTTCCCCTGTAATTCCTCAGTAAACACCTCCATTGGCCCCCATTCCTGCCCCACAACACTCCCTCCCTACTCACCCTATCCAGTCTACTCCAGGATTGACTCATCATCACACTGATTCCTCGTGTGGACGTGGGCGAGGAAGGGGTAACCGAAAACCTTGGTGCCAAATTTGTAGCAAGAATGGGAACTACGCTAATAACTACCATTCGCATTATTCACCCTTGAAATTCTATGGCGCCGCTGCCCATGCCAGTTTGTTGCTGTCGCCTCCCTGCCTGGCACCCCTTATCCCATTGGCCATGGTATCATTAATTTAGGGATTTCCCGATTTGGGAGTTGCTTTGCACTAGGTTCCCCTGGTTCCTTTTCAGAGTCTTGACCCAATGATGTTTCTATTGGATTTGCTAGGCCAATCGGCTATTATTCTCTTGGCCCAACTCATCTTCCGTAGCAACCTTATTTTTCTGTCACTAGGCATCCTGCTAAGGTTTCTCCAGGCCTGTTAATGGGCTACTCTGGTGGGCTCCCCCTTTATCCTGTTGCAGGCTCGTTTGCTGTCTCAAATTCCCATGTTGGCCAGCTCATTCTTTGCATCCCTCTTCCTGCTGATCAGCCCAACCCCTAAGCCCATAAATTTTCTTATGGATATTATCCTTAGGCCCATTCCGCCATTTTGCAGTCACCATGTCTCCCTGCTCTTGGATCATCTACTGGGTCGGCCCTCATTCTTTCACCATGGTTCATTGATCCCCCTAGCCCTGATCCTCCTTCGGTGGGCAGTTATCCCGATTTCCTCCACTGTGTGTTGCTCTCGCTCTTGCTACTGCTGCTAGTCTTAGTAAACCTTCTGTCTCGGATTGGTATATGGATATTGGCGCCTCAGCCAACATGACCTCTTCTCGTGCTGCTCTCGATCACATTACTCCCTCATCCATTACGCATATTGGTTCTGTTTCTACTACATCATTACCTTTACTTTACGTACTTGTTGTTCATTCTCTCACTAAAAATCTATTATCAATTAGTAAATCTGATTTTTTTTCTTGTTATTACCTTCATTGATCAGTGTTTCGTCATTCAGAGTCGTCACACATGATGGAGGCTTATATGTACTTGAACGCAACATCCCTGCCTTTGTTTCCTCTCTTTCGGTTTATCATATTCGCAGTACTTCCGATTTATGGCACGCTAGACTTGGTCATACTTCGTCTCATGTTGTGTCCTTACTAGATAGACATGGTATGATTGCTCTTACATATCCATCCCCTCCCCGCATTTTTTGTGTATCATGTGAAATGGCTAAAAGTCACCGCTTACCCTTTGTTCTAAATAAACATCGTATCTCTTGGCTACTTGCATTAGTACATTGTGATATTTCAGGATATTCTCCTGCCTTATCTCTGGAGGATTATCGTTATTGTGCGTTATTTGTCAATGATTTTTCTCATTTTACATGGTTTTATCCACTATGTTACAAATATGATTTCTTTGACACATTTATCCGTTTTCAAAATTTTGTGGAAAAATAACACTGTCTCTATTCAAATGTTTCAAAGTGGTGGTGGCACTGAATTCACTAATGATCGATTTAAAAATCGTCTTCGACACCATGACATTCATCATTTGTTCTCCTGCCCTTATATTCCTGCTCAAAATGGTCGTGTTGAACGCAAGCACCTTTATCTCACTGAAATGGGCCTAACTCTTTTCTTTCACTCTCATACTCCTCTTTCTTACCGAGTTGATGCATTCAGTACTGTGACTTACATCATCAACCGGTTGCCATCAACTCTCCGGACATGTATCTCTTTATTTGAGTTACTTTACGATTTCTCCCCTAGATATGATCATTTTTCACCCCTTTGGTTGTTGTGTTATTCCATGTTTACGTGACTATGCTCCCCATAAACTTGTCCACCATATTCTTCCTTGTATATTCCTTGTCTACAGTTTCTTTCATAAAGTATTTTGTTATCTTGATTCCTTCACCTCCCATCTATATATATCTCATCATGTCGCTTTGATGAGCTTTGTTTTTCCTTTCATAGCCCCTCACCTCTTCCCTCCATTTTTGATCTAGATATCTATATCTTTCTTGAGCCTCATGAGTATGCTACATCCTCTCCTCTCTCCTACCTCTTCCGATTCTACCTCTCCCTGTTCCTTATGTCCTCCTTCCTCTTCCTCCCCCAAGGCTCCTCCTCCTTTGGATGATCCTTCCCCCTTTTGACATTCCATCATCATCCACTGCTCCTTTGGATACTTCCCCCTCTGACATTCCATCATCATCCACTACTTCTTTGGATACCTTTCCTCCATCCACTGACCTTCTGACCATCATTGGCTCTCATCCCATAATTACTCGTGCCAAAGTCGGTGTGTTTTATCCCCGCATTATTGCATACAATTATGATATCATCCCATCTGGTTTTCTCGCAGCACTTTTGGCTTCTACTCCGCCTCGTGATTTTTGCTCGACCGGCCAAGAAACCTGCTTGGATCTCTGCTATGGATAAGAAAATTGCTTCTCTTCATCAAATGCGACTTGGGACCTTGTTGTCACCCTCTTCAGGTCACTATTGAGGGTTCCAAGTTGGTTTTTCAGACTAAGTATCTCCCTAATGACTCTGTGGATGGACCCAATGCTCATTTGGTTGCCCGTGGCATCACTCAAGTTCCAGGTCTTGATTATTTTGATATCTTCAGTACTGTTGTTAAAGTCACCACTATTCGCACAACTCTCTCTGTTGCTATATCTTGTGGCTGGTCCATTCGTGAGTTAGATGTAAAAAATGCCTTTTTGAATGGTTATCTGACTGAGAATGTCTACATGGAACAGTCCCTGGCAATATCAATCATCTGTTTCTTGATTATATTTGTCATTTGAATAAAGCTCTTTATGGTCTCAAACAGGTTCTTTTTGCCTGATTTGAGCAGTTCAACACCTTCTTAGGCACTCTTGGTTTCATCTGCAGTCGAGATGACACATCTCTATTTATCTTCGCTCATGACTCTGATATTATCTATCTCATTCCCTATGTGCATGATATCATTGTCACTGGTTAATAAATATTTTGAATAAAATTATGATCGTAAAAATCACCCAAAAATGAACATAATTGCTTTACCTCTTCAGATCTTGTCGGAAACATTATTTTTCGCTAAAACCTTGAAATCCGAAGAGCAAAATCGTGCCTATTCCCCACACATTTGCAGAAACTTCAACAGCCTAATCGGACACTTTCTGACACAAATTGGACAATGGCACCAACTGGGCTTTATTCCCCATTGAACAAGCTTTATGTAGGTATCTCCAATATAAAAAAAATGTCTTCTTAATAAACGGGAATTGTCCGGGCAAGCTACGGCGGCACTATGGTTTGCGCCAAATGTTCTCCGGCCAAATTATCTGAACTCTTGCGACAATTGATTTTCAGAACTTTGGGGCTTTTGTTCTACAAGAAACGGGCTTCACTATGATGCCCTCGATTTCTCCGTTGGTGGAGGTGACCGACAGCAATTCCCCAATCTCCACAGGATTGGGGTGAAATTGAAAAAATTCAAAATTTAAATTAAGATAACAAATAATTATGTAATTTAGAAAATTTGAATTTAAAGCAAATTAACGAATAATTGATCGAGTATAATCAAGAACGAACCTCGCTCTAATACCATTATTGATTGAAATAGAGTCGTTATCTCTATTGGTGCGGAATATTAATTTAAATCAAATATTAGGAATTTAATACTAAGCAAATTCCTATGCCCTCTTGACTTGAATTCTCTCGTATCACGAACAAACATTATTTATTCTCCAGCACCCCTCAAAGGTAGCTCCATGGTATGCACCAATCAAGCTTATCTTGAATTTGCAAATAGAAAATGACATCATCGTCATACCCATGGGACCAACAAGCTTCACATCAGTAGAAGTACTCGCCCACCCAGTCACTGGAAGAAACTGGTGTGGTATTGGAAATTTGAGACAAACAAGCGAATCCGGGCTAACTCTCTCGGGCTATTTCTAATCAGTGCTTCCTATATTGAACACGAATGAGTGAAGATTGAGAGAGATGGTGGCATTCTCTGACCATACAAAAACTCTTTGTGTTTGCTTAAAACACGATCATGGTCTCCAACACAGACGAAGACTTCAACAATAATTCATTCACACCATTTTCACTCTTGCAACCAGAGTGAATCATCGATCTTGGAACACTAGCCGATACTTCAAACCACAATTAACAAGCTACCAAAAGTTCTCAAGCTACCACAATACACAAGTTTTTACGAGCTTTCCCTAACTCCAAAGCTTTAAAGCCTTCACAACTTATCAATCACCATGGTTTCAAGCTACTTGAATTTTTATTTCAAGTTTTTATTGACTTCTTGTCTAGCTTCAATTTTTCAGTTCCTCAAGATCATTTATGTTAACTACAATGTCAAGATTGCCTTCATCTTGACTCAGTCACTTGTAAACTTGACGCAAATCACAAAAGTTATCTTGTCAAACCAACCAGAAGACAAACCAAGCAACTAACCATATTTTCTCAGATATCTCAATTACAACTCTAAGTAAACAGGGATATCAAAGCATACTAGAACACACAAATTACCATAAACTACTTCAAAATTCAGCCAATTGAATACTTCAAAAATCTGTCCAACAAAACCCCAAAAATCCGCACATAATTTTTTGCACAATCGATCACTATACCTTATGTATTATCTTTGTCATTCCATGGGCTTTCTAACAGCACCAAAACCATCACAATCGGAGCTGTAGAACTCCGGCAGTCGTTGGTCAAATTTGACTGCTTCCAAATTTTGTGAACAACAGCGTTTTCATTGAATTTGATGAAATCGGGATCCTTCCCAAACACACATGACCACGAAATTTCAAGGTTTTTGTTCATCTTTCAATGAACTTTCAAACAACACCAAGACTATCATGATCACAGTCCTCAATCTTCGAAAATCAGCAGTCAAAGTAGCAGCAACACTGGTCAATGCGGGAGATTTATTCAAAAATCTTCCTTTTTTTCTCTAAAAAATCTTGTAACCAAAAACATCAAACATCTCTCATCCCAAATCATTGAGATCTCAATTTCACTGTAAATCTTGAAACACAACCCTGATCTCACTGGCTCTGAAACCACTTGTTCGAAATATTCCAGACTTTGTGAAAGCGGAAATAACAAAACAAGGCAACAATACAAGATTTACATGGTTCAGCCCATAAACCTACATCCAAGGGAGAAAAGGAGAATCAAATCATTAAGAAACAATATTTTCATGATACAACAGAGACACGGAGAATAACTAGAAGATACTAAGAAAATCTCTCAAGTCCCGCAGATACAGAGAGCCACATCTCAAGTCTCACGTATCTCTATTTTTCTCTCACCCAGTCTCTCTCTTTTTTCTGTGTAACTCCTCAACCCTAATAGCTAAGAGATCTCATATTTATAGGTATGAATTCTAATACTACTGATGTAGTGAATCTCTAGTTTCTTCCTTACCAGTGGATTCGTGATCACGAAATACAGCTTTTCCAATCCCTGTGCTTTGCCACTTGAAGGGGCCAACGGGCTTCTTTTCAGGCTCAATGGCGGTGTTGATTGATGATTTTCCTCAGTTTGAACTATGGATATATGAAGATTTTTTATGTTAGAAATTCGTCTAATATTAAATTCCTAGTATTTGACTTGAATTAATATTTCTTACTTGCTACATCGGTTACGCAGCCGCTTATGCGGAGTCACAAAACAAGCCCCCTTTTATCGTATTACGATCATCATATGCATTGAAGGGAAGAATGCAAGGAAAAAATGGTACTCATTACAATGGAAAGAAGCAAAAATCAGCCAGTGCTGAGGTGCTTCAGCCATTAACAAGTAGCAAAAGTGCTACTAAGGACTCCCACAAAGCTACTTTGATTCTTGATTTCTTTACTCTTCTTACCAGAGAACACGCTACATTCAGGTACAGAGTCACCATTTTACGTGTGAAACATTTATTTTTCAATATAAATTTTTTATGTACATGAATTTTTTTAATATAGATATTCAATATAGTTTTTTCATTGTTTTTTTAATGAAACTTATGAATCTAGGCAAGGCCAAAAATGGAATATGGAAAATTAACTGAATTGGCCAATCTAGAGTGGACGGTGGACAATGGCGGAACTAATCCCTAAAAATTAGGGTGGGCTAAAATATCATAATTTGTTTTTCGCCGCTATTTTTTCTGCTTAAAAAAAATTTATTTAAATATTTAAAAAAAATAAAAGTTAAAAATAGTTAATATAATATAAAAATAACATTCAATCACAATAATTAACAAAGTTTAAGTAATTAAACAATAAAATATCTAAATATATCACTCCCGGTGACCACGTTCTGTAAAATTCATCGATAACAGAACTCGAATCAATGTCACTAGATAATTCTCGTTCAATATAAATAATCATCAAATCCGAAAGATATTGACTTTCCATTTTGTTGCAAAGAACACTTTTGACACGCTTCATAGTTAAAAATGCACGCTCTATTATTGCAGTAGTAACTGGAAGTATCAAAACAAGTCAGATCAGTTTGTCAATCAAATGGTAGTCTTGTGCCTTGTTGGTCTCAGTCAACTCAGAAATATTTGACAAATCCTGGAACCTGTCATGAGAAAGTACATCAAACTTGTAATGTTGCAGTAGAGTTCTCAAATAGTGTAATTCTTGTTGACCAAAATCATCTAGATAAAAAACTTCAGCAAGACTACAAATACGATCAATGTCAAATGATTTAAACTTCTCTCTTGGATCCAAAGCAGTACTGAGCTGAAGAAGTTTAACTGTTTCATCAGGGAATCTATA
>JAOWBN010238610.1:0-12188 GCA_028565015.1 Pinguicula moranensis
CAATCATATATACAACATTAAAGTGTTAATACATAGGCCTAAGGTGATTGGCCTTAGGACATAACACTAACAGTTTTATCACAGATGCGGAGATGAAAGAACGTATCGATAAACGCCTTTGTTTCAAGTGCGGTACACCATTCAGTCCGGGCCACCAATGTTCAACTCGAGTGTACTCCATGGCTGCTGAACCTACCACGGACTTATGCTCCACTAGCTATAATCCACCGTCTACTGAAGAGGATCAGGAGGATGAGGACACTCCACCAGATATTACAATCTCTATCAATGCTATCTCTGGCAATTCTAACTTGAATACTTACAGGGTCAAGGGCTATTACAAGGGTGAACCCTTGCACATTTTGTTTGATAGAGGAAGTTCACACAACTTTGTGGATGAAAAGTTTTGCAAACGTTTGAAATGTCGTGTGGCTGACATACACCCCATGCACATTGAAGTAGATGACGGAGACAAACAAATCAGCAGACATTATTGTCCTAAATTCTCTTGGATCATGCAAGGTTTGGAGTACTCTTGCTCTCCTTGCACATTTCCACTATACAGTTATGATTTAATATTAGGTGGTGATTGGTTTTGTATCCATGGTCCTGTCCTTTATGATTATAACGCCATGAACATCACCCTTAGCCGAAATGACAAGAGAATTCAGGTTCAGGCAATCAAGGATTCCACCGAATTATAACTTGTTTCTACAGATTGTATGGCTAAACTAATCTAGAGTGGACAATCTGCTGTCATTGGCCGAGTATTTTTTCTGGATCCTACTGATACTGAATCACACATCCAAGCCGAATTCTTCAATATGGAAGCAGGAGCCATTTCCACAACCTCCTTGCTATATGATTCCAAAGGCTGCAAATTATCATCTCCAGATTCCTCCACTAACATTCCTCAGGATGTTTCACAACAACTTACTGACCTCTTATCTCAGTATTCGGAAGTGTTCCAAGTGCCCACTTCTCTGCCGTCTATAAGAAGGGTTGAGCACGGCATCAATCTCATTCCGGGGGCACTGTCCAAAAGACAAGCACCATATAGAACCCCTCATTACCACAAGGCTGAAATAGAACTTATTGTCCAGGAACTTTTGCATTCTGGATTGATAAGGCGAAGCCATAGTCCTTTTACTTCTCCTGTGCTTTTGGTCAAGAAAAAAGATGGCGGGTGGCGAATGTGTGTGGATTATCGTCATCTCAACAACCTCACCATCAAAAGTAAGTTTCACATACCAATTATTGATGAACTCTTGGATGAATTACATGGTGCTTCTTGCTTTAGTAAGCTAGACTTGCGGTCTGGTTACTTCCAAATCCGGATGGTGGAGAAAGACATCTGCATGAACAGTTTCATAACCCACCACGGTTAGTTTGAATTTCTTGTCATGCCTTTTGGGTTATGTAACGCTCCTGCTACGTTTCAAAGTTTGATGAATCAAGTCATTTCAGATTTTCTTCGAAAGTTTGTCTTGGTTTTCTTTAATGACATATTGGTTTACAGCAAGAGTTGGGAGGACCATCTTTATCATCTTTCACAGGTTTTCCACCTCATGCAACACCATCAACTATTTGCTAAAGCTTCCAAGTGTTCGTTTGGCAAAACTTCAATCGGCTACCTAGGCCATATCATCTCCAAATCTGGTGTCTCAACTGACCCAGAAAAAATATTAGCCATGGTTCATTGGCCATTGCCTTCAACCTTGAAGTCACTGCGTGGATTTCTTGGCCTAACTGGCTACTACCGGAAGTTTATTAGAGACTACGGCACAATAAGCCAACCTCTCACAAGACTCCTCAAAAAAGATGGCTTTAAATGGAATCCTGAAGCTGATCATTCTTGGAAGACTCTGCTGCTAGCTATGACTTCTGCTCCCGTTTTGGCATTACCCGATTTCAACCAACCCTTCACCTTGGAGACTGATGCAAGTGACAGAGGCCTAGGTGCAGTATTAACCCAATCAGGATGCCATATTGCCTACTACAGCCATGCATTGGGTAAAAAACCGCTTTGTTTATCCACCTATGAGAAAGAATTGCTGGCCATTGTTTTATCTGTCAAGAAGTGTTCTAATTACCTTCATGGCCAGACTTTTATTATCAAAACTGATCAACAATCCATTAAGCATCTGTTGGAGCAGCGGCTGCACACTCTCCTCCAGCACAGATTAGCATCCAAACTTCTTGGCATGGACTATTCTGCTCACTATAAGAAGGGCATTGATAATAAAGCAGCTGATGCTCTCTCTCGTTTTGGTCCTGGTATAACATCTACCTGTCACAGCATCACTGCTTTGCATGCAGATTGGACTACAGAGGTGGTTGCAACCTATGCTTCAGATGCCTCTCTCGGGACCATCGTCCGGGCTAAAATTGTGAACCAAGAGGCCTATCCAAAATACACTTTTATGCAAAGTCTGTTGCGCCGTGGTGGTAAAATATGCATTGGTGATAATATCCACCTTAAACAGCGCATTATATCAGCTCTGCATGACTCACCATTAGGTGGCCATTCTGGCATCCAAGTCACTCTCCACCGCATTAAACTCTACTTTACATGGCCTGGGATGAAGCGTGACATTGTGAATTGGATTGGAAACCATGATATTTGTGTCACATGTAAACCTGACAGATCGACAAATATTGGCCTCCTTCAGCCACTGGAGTTAGCTCCTTCTCCCTGGTCACATATCAGCTTAGATTTTATTGAAGGTCTCCCTAAATCTGAAGGTAAATCCGTAGTCCTTGTGGTGGTTGACAGATTCAGCGAATATGCCCATTTCTTAGGGCTATCTCATCCCTACACGGCGGAGTCAGTTGCTAAAATATTCATGAATCAGATTTTCAAGTTACATGGACTGCCTGCTCAGATTATTTCAGACAGAGATCCTACTTTTACAAGCACCTTCTGGCGAGAAGTCACGACTAGATCTGACATTCAATCGGCCACCAACTCCTCCTACCATCCTCAATCTGATGGCCAAACTAAAAGGGTTAACAGATGCTTGGAAAACTATCTAAGATGCATGTGTTCCTCCAAACCTCACTCTTGGCATCAGTGGCTGCCCATGGCTGAATTTTGGTACAACACTTCCCACCATACCAGCATTAACATGAGTCCCTTCAAAGCTCTGTATGATTATGAAGCTACTCACCTAAAGACACCATTACTTCCAAATTCATCAGTCCAGACTGTTACTGATTTCTTCAATCAAAGAGAGGAGGTCCAGAGTTTAGTCCATCAGAATTTTAAGGATGCTCAGCTCCGGATGAAACTGAATGCAGACCGCCACAGGGTGGAACGCCACTATCAAGTTGGTGATAAAGTGTTTCTTAAGTTACACCCTTATCGCCAACACAGCCTCCACTATTGGAAGAACTTGAAACTATCCCCTAGATACTTTGGCCCTTATACAGTTCTTTCCAAGATTGGCTCGGTAGCTTACAAACTGGATCTACCTCCATCTTCTAAAATCCACCAAGTAGTTCACATATCCCTCCTCAAAGACAAGCTGAAGCAAAGAGAGTCTGCCTCTTTTGATCTGCCCAAAATTTCTACAGATGGTCAATTCGAAATATACCCTCTGAAGGTACTGGATATTCGTTCTTCCACAGGGACTACCGTCCCAATTACTCATGCTCTTGTCCAGTGATCAGGCTCCACTCCCTCACAAGCTACTTGGGAAGATTACAACATCATGGAAAAAAAGGTTCCTAACCTTCATCCTTGGGGTCAAGGGTTTCAAAAGGAGAGGGTATTGTAACAACCTTGCTTATGGATACAAGTTGGGGACAAAAGAAGAAGAGAGGAGATAGGCAGAAGAAAGTCAGTCTAACTCAATCAGAGACGAAACAGAGTAAATGAAGAAGAAGGAAGTAGTGAAGCTACAGTTACATTTTAGTCTGTTAATTTTGTTGTGAGTCGCGTCACCGCTTAAAAAGTCATAAGAGTTAAGTAGTTACTTAGTCGCAATATTACTTACAGAGTCGTAATGTTGAAATAGTCGTTTCAGTTAGGAGTCATGCGTCGAGTCTAGTAGTAATGGAAGAGAAAATCGCGGAAAGTGGAGAAAGTAGTCGGTTACGTTTTTTTTTATGTTTTTAAATAGAGTCGTGAAGATTTAAGAAGGCAAGTATTGAATGAAATCAGTTATCTTCTTCTTCACTTGCCTTCTTCCCTGCAACTCCCTTGTTCATCGTTTGATACAGACGACTCAATTGTTCATCCAAGGAACAATCCCACATCTGGATTGTTACAACATCGCTGTAACAACATTGGCCGTATTGAAATACGTCTGCAAGTGGGCGGCGAGAAACATGAAGAAGCACACGATCGCCACCGGCGGGTCGACAATGGCGCCAGTGACTGTGAGCCACAGAAAGAAGTACCCAACAAAATAGTGGACCGCGCCCGTAGCCAAAACAATCGACGGCCCCCGCAGCCATGACGCCAGCTCGTGTGGGTCACAGTTCTGGCATACGGCAGAGTAGAGGAGGTCGGAGAGTACGCCGGCGTAAGCACTGATGTCCTTGAATACGGAGATACTGTCGATCGTGGATTGGTCATAGCCTTGGCCCTTGGGTCGATTTGTGGATCGGCGCGTTGAAACAACAAATTAATCATGAATCGAGCAAGAATCAAAAGAACAGTCGACAAAATAGAACTCTCTGTTTTTCATTTCTTCAGAGGGAAAATTTGCAGAGAGAAGTTTCTTTTCACTCGTGTAACTAACTCAAAATACATTAACCATCACAAATACGTTTTTATACTAATAGAATCGTTGTCTTCCAGAAGAGCAAGAACTGTCCGTCGGATCAATGGGCATCAAACTGCTTAAACGACGCCACGTGTTGAGTACATCGATCTTCACCATTGTCCCGCAAAATCGCATTCTTACTTATTCTTATTTCCACGTTTCTCTCCCTGTCACACGTCTTCACCAAGCTTGTGTTCTTTAACTCATCAGATGTGTTCAAGGCTGATTCAGCTTCACTTTTATTCCTCTTGCAGATTTCAACCTGTGAATTATCAGTGTTGGAAGATTTCATGGCCTGATAATTCAATACCCCCTCCTAAAGATGAGCATTCCAGAGGCTCATCTTGCTGAGAATCAACCAAAAAACAGGCTCTGAAAGAGCATTAGTGAAGATATCTGCAAGTTGCAGATTAGAAGGAACATGCAGAGGCAGTATCAGCCCAGATTTGAATATGTCTCGGACCACATGACAATCTATCTCCATGTTCTTGGTTCGCTCATGGAACACGGGATTCGCAGTGATGTCTAGTGCAGCTTTGTTGTCACAGTAGAAAGGCACTGGAAGAGATGAAGGAGTCTGAAAATCTGCAAGCATGAAGGAAATCCAGTGGAGTTCTATAACGGTAGTTGCCATAGCACGGTACTCTGCTTCAGCGGAGGAGCAAGCAATGGTACGCTGTTTCTTTGTCTTCCATGACACCAGACTTGTGTCAAGAAACAAGCAATAACCGGTGAGGGAGTGCCTGGATGCACGACAGCTCCCCCAGTCTGCATCACTGAAGGCAGACAGATTTGTAGATGAGCTGCTGGAATAGAATAAGCCGAGGTTCTGATGGCCAACTAAGTAACGTAGAACATGTCTTGCTGCATCCCAGTGAGAATCACGAGGCTTATGAACGTATTGGCTTAATTGTTGGATGGCATAAGTAAGATCAGGCCGTGTATAGCTAAGATAGAGTAGCTGACCAAAAAGTTTTCGAAATTTCTCAGAATTATGATAAAGGGGCGTGCTGTCTCTGTCATCAGCCTCAAAAATAAAACCACCAGGCAGTGGAGTAGATGCTGGTTTGCACTCCAGGTGACCTAAGTCAGAGAGGAGATCCCGGATGTACTTGCGCTGACTTATGTAAATGCTAGCAGCGGATCTGGCAATTTCCATGCCAAGGAAATACTTGGCGGTCCCCAAGTCCTTGATTGTAAATGCAACATTGAGGTACTCTTTCACCTTATTTATTTCAGGAACATATGTGCCGGTTATAAGGCATCATCCACGTATACGAGCAAAGACAATTGATGGGTGCAGGCTTCCAAAGTGAACAAACAGGGATCATGATAAGACTGCACAAAGCCATACTCCAGCAGCATAAATTCTTTATTCCATTGTCTTGAGGCCTGTTTAAGGCCATAGAGGGACTTGAGTAATCTGCAGACTTGGCCCTTCTTTGCCTTGTCATAACCGAGAGGAGGGTACATGTACACCTCCTCATCCAAGGAGCCGTGTAAGAACGCGTTGTTGACATCTAGCTGGTGAACTGCCCAATCTCTAGAAGCTGCAATGGCGAACAACAGCCTGACAGTTACAGATTTAGCCACGGGGCTAAATATTTCAGTGTAATCTTCTTCTTCAACTTTGGTATACCCCTTAGCAACTAGCCTTGCTTTGTACCGATCCACGGTGCCATCAGGTTTACATTTGACACGATATACCCATTTAGAGCCTATTGCCTTTTTGCCAGCTGGAAGAGTAGTAATGTCCCAAGTTCTGTTGTTCTCCAGAGCTTGAATTTATTCTTTCATCGCATGTACCCATTTGACATCCTTTTGGGCGTGAGTATAATGTTTAGGCTCTGTAATGTTGGAGAGATTTGCAGCAAACTCACAATAAGAGCTGGAGAAGAGACAAGTTGTGTCTGAAGGTATGCAGACATTTGAGACAGACTCTACAGACTATGTGGTGAACACATAGAAATCATCAAATCTTGGTGGAAGATGAGTGGATCTTGAGCTACGTCTGACTGGAAGAGTTATAGTTTCATCAGCAACAGGTGACATAGATGAAGAGACTGGGTTGTTAGGATTCTGCTCATCCTAATCCACTGATGGTATAGAGATATCTGCAGCACAAGACTCATCATGCTGATCAACTTCATTTGGTGAACCATAAGGGACAACGGAACTATTATCATATTCAACAGATCCTGATTGTAGCCAGTTAATATCATCATGCAAATTATGCTCAGCAGCAAAGTCAGAGGCACAGGAAAATTTGTCTTCACAAAACTTAACATCTCTTGATACTATAATTTTCTTCTCATGCAGCAGAGAAACTTTATATCCTTTGTGACAAGGTGGATAACCTACAAAGATTCCTCGAGTTGCTCTTGCATCAAGTTTATCTCTTCTCGGATGATTATCCATAGCATAGCAAATACAACCAAAAGTCCTCAGGTTAGTTAAATCAGGCTTACTGCTGTAGAGCATCTCAAATGGAGTAAGCCAGCTTAAGGTTATGCTTGGCCAGCGATTGATGAGGAATGCTGCAGTTAAAACAGCTTCCCCAAAGAATGTTATAGGCAGCTTGGCTTGGAACAACAGAGCACGGGCAATCTGCAACAAGGACCTGTGTCTGCGCTCAACTTAGCCGTTATGTTGAGGCGTATAAGAGCAGCTTTGTTGATGCAAAATACCATGTTTCTGAAACAATTTTAAGCAATCATAATTAAGAAATTCACTGCCATTGTCTGTTCTAAAAGCTTTTATCAGTGTGCCAAACTGTGTCATCATCAGGATGAAGGCCTCAATCAGGCTATGTACTTGCACCTTATATTTGAACAAAAATATCCAAGTGAGCGGCTGTAGTCATCTACCAATGTAAGAAAGTACTTGCATTGAGTTGTGGAGGGAAGCTTGTATGGCCCCCAAACATCCATGTGAACCAAAGCAATACATTCAGTTGACCGGTGTGTAGTATCACAAAAAACCAGCCTGCTTTGTTTGGAAAGAGGACAAATATCACAAGTTTCAACAGTATCTTTCACATTGTCATAACCTGCTAGAAGTTTCAAATGCTACATGAATTGAAGGATGTCCAAGACAATATGCAACAATTCTGAGGTCACAACAGCATGTGCCTGAATACATGTACTCTGGTTTGAAAAAAGTCTACAATCTTTATTCAACAACTTCATACATGAAGTAATATCAACAACTCCTTTTTCAATTGCAGCAGCATGGAAAGAATCTGCACGTAATATGTAAAGATCTTTTCTGACATCACCTACAGCAATAATCCTGTGGCTTTCAAGGTCCTGCACCATACATTTGTTAGGTAGGAAATAAAATCCCAGATTCGAATCTTTGGCCAACTTCTGAACTGAAAGAAGGTTATACTTAAAACAAGGCATGTAGAGACATGACTTGAGAGCATATTTCTTGGATAAGTATACATCACCATTACATTTAACTGTTTGTGTGCTTCCATCCGGCAACCACACAGGTGTTAAGGAAGAGAAGCTATGAATATTCTGCAACAGACCACTATTAATGCACATATGACTTGTAGCACCCGTGTCAATAATCCACTCCTGATCAGATATTTCAGTATTTTGAACAGAAGGTGTAGAGTGAAAGGATTGATTACCTGCAAAGTCATCAAAATGTGCCATATTGACCATATTTTGATTATCATGCTCTGCTAGGACCTTGCCTTTTGCGAGTCGCTTGAGTTCTTTCTGCATGCCTCCAATGAGTTCATACAATTCAGCAACAGCTTCCTTTCCTGAATCAAGCGGAGTATTCCCACAACTTTCATTCTCCATGCATAGCATGATTAGCAGAGTGACCTTGTCTAGACTTTCTTTTTTGATCAAAGTAGCCATCAGGATATCCTTTTAATTTGTAGCACTCATTCACTGTATGTCCCTTTTTGTACAGTGATTACACTTCAACGACTTCTATCAATTCGTCTGTCACTCCATCCTTCCGGATACCCTTTTAATTTGTAGCATTTGTTTATTGTGTAACCAGACTTACTGCAATGATTGCATTTCAGAGTAGTTCTATCATTTCGTGTGGCATTTCCAGAGTAATTTTTTCAGTTTCAATTCCTGGCTAACATAGCAGAATTCATGCCTTCAGCACTTGCAGCAATATTTGTGCTCACCTGCCTCTGTTTTTCTGATGAAATGATGTTGTATACGGCATCAATGCTAGGGAATGGATCCGTTCTTATTATGTATCCTTTTTCGTTCTCAAATACTTCATTCAATCCCATCAAAAAATTCATGACTTTATCTTCATTATCACGCTTGACCAGCATCTCACCTATTTCTCCTTCAATGTGTGGTGTTGGTCTAAGTTGCTCATATTGATCCCATAAAACATTCAATTTTCCAAAAAACTCACAAACAGTCATGTTCTCTTGCCTCAATACTGATGACATCTCCCTTTTTAATTCAAATAAGTGCGGCATATTAGTAGTTCCCAGACGTTTTTCAAGACTAAGCCACATCAATCGTGCATCATTCATAAACATATTAGTTTTTATCAGATCCGATTGCATAGCACCTCTAAGCCATGAACATACAAGGCTATTTGCACGTTTTCATTTCAAGAAAAAAACAGAATCTTCATTCGGTTTCTTTAAACTTCCATCAATGAAGCCAACTTTGAATTTTGCCTCAAGAGCAGAGATTATTGCTCCCTTCCATAACAAGAAATTTGATTCATCAAGCAAGATCGAGACCAGCTGCATACCTCGGCAATCCGAACCATGGACCTGCAACTGTTCTTCTAAAACCGCCTCCATTTGCTGCGTGCGCTTCATCGCCTGCAGCTCTAGCTGATTTTCAACATCATTCCTTGTCATTTTCGGCAAGAAATCGATTCACAGTGTTAGTTCAGATTTCTGCAAATTGATCAGCCAAAATCGATTATATGCGGATGTAGATTAATAACATCGCTCCAATACCATGTTAAAACAACAAATTAATCATGAATCGAGCAAGAATCAAAAGAACAATCGACAAAATAGAACTCTCTGATTTTCATTTCTTCAGAGAGAAGTTTCTTTTCACTCGTGTATTTAACTCAAAATACATTAATCGTCACAAAGACGTTTTTATACTAATAGAATCGCGTCTTCCAGAAGAGCAAGAACTGTCCGTCAGATCAATGGGCATCAAACTGTTTAAACGGCGCCACGTGTCGAGTACATCGATCTTCACCATTGTCCTACAAAATCGCATTCTTATTTATTCTTATTTCCACGTTTCTCTCCCCCGTCACACGTCTTCACCAAGCTTGTGTTCTTCAACTCATCAGATGTGTTCAAGGCTGATTTAGCTTCACTTTTATTCTTCCTGCAGATTTTACAGAAAATCTGGACCCAGGCCCGTGGCCCGTTCCGGCGGGCTAATCGGCCCGCCGGGTCACGGGCCGCCCGCCGGATTCGGAATTTTATCGAAAAATTCCGTAAAATACGGGAGTTACTCATTTTTGGTAGCTCACCTCCTTCATGTTGTTGTTGCGGAACCGTTGGAGCCGGAGGGGGAGGGGCTGCTCGTTCTCGTTCACGTCTACCACGTTCTCGAGACGTTGAAGAAGGTGGCAAAATTAAAACTTCCGTACCCAAAGTGATCGGTACAAGCGGCGAGGTGTTGGAGTCGTGCTCGGGCAACTCAAAATTCATATCCATCAAATTATCAAAATCAATATCATCATCAACATAATCGCTGGGATTAATCACCCTCTTAGACATGGCTTCGGGTATAGTATAAAAAAATTGAAAGTAAATAAGTGTAGTACGAAGAAATAAAAGTAGGGAGAAACAAAACTAAACGGGTGCCAAAAATCGTGGAAATACTAAGTAGTAAGAGTAATTGCCCGAATTGAGAGAGAAGAGAGTAGCAAGTAAACAAAGAAAGCCAAGAATTGAGTTGTCTGAAAAATACAAGGTTGAAGGGGGTATTTATAGGAGGAGATTTTACCCCAAAAATACAAAAAAAAATAAAAAGCCTAAAAGAGTCGTTGGGCACGTGTCGCCCACCGTGCCGCCCGCCGTACCCAACGGCTAGTGGCCCGCCGTGTCGCACGGCAGGCCACACTTTTCGTTTTTTTTTTTATTTTTTTTTTAAAAATGGTTGGGCACGGCGGGTCGGCACGTGACCCGTCATGCCCACGCGAAACTGCCGGAAAAGGTCACTTTTCGGCGGTTTCGTCGGGCCAGAATGGCGGGTGGCCCGCTATGCCCAACGGGCGGTACGGCGCGGCCCCCGATTTCGAATCTTTTTTTTAATTTTTTTTTTATTTTTTTTTATTTTTTGTTGCGTCGACCCTCCGGGTCGGCGCGCGGCCCAAAATTCAAATTTCGAACCTGGCTGGTTTAACCGTCGACATTTTTTTTTTAATTTCCCGGGCCCGGCTGGTTTAACCGTCGGGCCGTCACGGCGGGTCCGGAATTTTTCGGGCACGGCCCTTGGCAGGCGGGTGACCCTTGTCACGCGGCCAACGGCCCGCCGTCGGGTCCGGGCCGCATGCCTACTTGGGCATGTCTATCTGCAACAGGTAACATTTACTGAATTGTGTTGTTACCGTTATATTCAATATTAAATCCTTTATAGTTATTGAATTACACTATCTATATCCCAAAAGGGTATAGCGGGATAAAGTACGAATTTTCTTATTATTTACTGTATGGGAGCCACGTTTAAAAACTTGAATCTTTGAGAGGAAAAAAATGGGAGAGCTTTCGATGCTAGCTGACCAGCACCCCCTGAAAAAGAGTTCATTTTTTTGTATAGATTATATTTTCTTTTGTTTAGATAGAAAAAATGAAAAAAATAAAATCAAACTAGAAAGAGGGTTTGGGGCTAAAAAACATTCATATTGAAGAGGCGAGAGGAACATGGACGAGCCTCCATGATAGCCGGACGGAGAGAACTGGACCGCAGGTTTGGGGCAACCAACTTCTTGAGAACGACAGAGGACGCCATTGCTGAGCGTTTGGTAGTTGCAAGCTGGAAAGAGGGAAGAGACTCACCGACAAGGAAAAAGGTACAAGTCTCTCGAAGCTTACCCGAAGCGGGTGAAGAACCAGAGGTCGTCCTTGCATCACTGATGTTGGATAGATTCGGATCTAGAGGTTCCGGAGGCCTGGCCACCGATAGATGCAGCGCGAGTGTGCCCAGGTGAGGCCGCTAACTATGGTTATCCGGTGGCAGCCTTATAGCTGGTGGCTTGGAGGCCATTTCTAGTGTTTCCAGGCTTAGCCATAACTGTGTTTCCAGGTTTCATAAGTCAGATTCGGTTTGCCATAGTCAAACAGAGTCGTTGCAGGGGGAGCAACGATGGTACCATCAACAGATCAAAGAAAAAGAAGATAAACATAACAGATAACAAAGATTTTTACACATATCC